>KZ309521.1:141209-154866 GCA_000376725.2 Ladona fulva
CTGAACTGGATACCAAGAGACGTGAAGAGACCAAGAAGAAGACCAAGGGACCGATGGAACAGAGACATCATTCAGTATTTAGGGGTAACATGGCAACGAGAGGCTCAGGATAGAGAGAATTGGAAAGCGCTTGGAGAGGCCTACATCCGACGTCGGATTGAAAATGGATGATATATATATTATTTTGGTTATAATAAACACCTTATTGGAAAATATCGTATAAGGCAATTTAATAAAGGTATTATTACACCCCGTGCCATACGCCGCTGATGGCATGCGGCTGCTTACAAAGTTAACTGTATCCGTTGGGTTTCAAGATAACGCCATATTACGTAGTTTTATATTGGGTAGATTAGATAAGGCATTAATATTCCCCCTGCCATACGCCACTGTGTTTTTGCGGTAGATATTACGCTTTAGATGCTCTCTTAATTACTAATATTCAGGTATCAAAGAAACATAGAAACGGTAAATAGCTCAAAATATTTTCTGGGTTTCCTGTACATTTCTTACGTAGTAAAAACCAAGGATGAATTTAGGAGTTCTTAAGCTTAAATATAAACTAATGCCGTTAATCCTATTAATTTTTCCAGAATTTTAGCAATTTGTCTTTTCGGAAAGTGCCCCGATAGAAGTTTTAGAAAGACATCTCGTGTAAATCTTATCAGCCATATTTGATCCGTCCTGGCATCGAACCAAGTACATTTGCTGTCGTAGTCCATTTTTATTATGGTTTAGAACAGACTTATTCAACTCATTCGTGCGGCACACGTCGCGTGGCTGGAAAATAAACGAACCTTGCAAAATCACAGCAAGTGAATTTCAAGCCAGTGTTCCTCTTTATTAGAAGTACATCTTATTAAACGGCACCAAACGTCTAATTCAGCCAGATGCCTGCAGATTGGAATATTAAGAAAAAGTATTAACTATGTAATGTTTCTATTAATCACACTAACATATTATGTTCTTTCCTTTTACATTCTTTCAGTAGAGGGCCGTTTTTTAGAGACAGAAATTTTTATATACTGGAAAGGTCTATTCACCTCAAAAAGTGAACCTTTTTCATTATTCTAAATAAGCCCAGTTTTTTGTGAAATTTCAGGGAAGTGCTATGATGCATTCCTGGTTGTTGGATATTTGAATGACGGATAACCTCGATGGGATTCCGCAAGTTGCTAAAGTCATCCGTATATTTCTTGGGGAGGTGGTATAGGTTGTGAACATTTTCAAAATATTTTCTTTTATAAATTGTGCTCTTAAGAAACATGTAAACATGTATCCATGTTATAATGCTTGTCATTATGAAAATTTAAAAAAAAATGGAATTTCAAGAAGTAATTCTGGGAGTAGTACCCGGGTAGCTCAAACTTGTGTATTTTTAATTTCACAGCCAGCTTCATTATCTTTCAAGTGACTCTATTGAACTTTTATAAGTTACTCAAAGGAAAATATCCTGGACTTAACGAACATGCCATGTTCATGGCGTCTCTGTTGGGGATTTTTTCCCGTGAGAAATATACCAAAAGTAAAAGTAGACAAAAATTTCAAATCAGTGTTTGAAAATGCTCTTCGCATCTCAACAACCTCCTTCAATCCAGTTATAGATGCACAGATATCGATAAAATAATGCGCAGAGTTTACATTAGAAATTTTGCTAATTTGTTTGAGAAATAAACGTTGTGAACAATAATTTAAACTAGAGTACCCATACTCGTAGGATATGCGGTAAAGTAACTAAAATCTCGGTTTTATAAAGCGTATTGTAGGTATATGCGATGTAAAGGTTAGAGAGCGATGCTACTTCACGTTAGTTTGGCCCCATCTGGAATATGCGGCGTGTATATGGGACCCAACGGATGAAACGATTGCTGCTACGATAGAGAAGCAAGCGTAACGCAAATGCTGTCAGACGCAGGTTGGGAATCCTTGAAAGAAAGGCGTGCGATTGTTAGATAGATTAAGAGAAAGTACATTTTCGGAAGACGTAATTGGTATTATGGTATTTGACGCCTTCCGCTACTTCGGTTGATCCGACAGTGAGCGTAAAATAAGAGAAAAAGATGCGAGGACAAGTCGGTTTAAGGAATCATTCATTCTGCGAACGATAACAGTAAATGAAAGAGGTAATTCCAACTCTTGGTGCTTACACCCTCTGCCACACGCCGGAAGGCGGCTTGCAGGGTATTTATGTTGATGTAGATATTTTACTATGCTCACGTGTATTTGGGTTACGTTGTGAATACATATTTTATTCTTCTACACTGTAGAAGAATTACAAAGGTGTTGTTTTCTTGTTTAGTTAATGTAAGGATTGCCTAAATCAAGGGTCCCTTGCCGGCCCGCGCTCCTGAGAAAATGCATCCCTACGGAACCAAAAGATTGGACACACTGCCTTACAAGTTCCTCCAGTAACTATCGCTCAGGTAAGATGGCAATAACGTATCGGAAAGCACCTCAAAATAGGTTTCGAATTTCCTGTATATTATTTCCTATATCTTATGGAGGAAAATAATTTGCCTTTGCATCGGACCAAGGATACATTTCGGAGTTGTTAAGCTTTAATATGGGATAAAGCCGCAAGCACTATTCATCAGCCGAATTTTAGCTATTTCCCTTTTCGGTAAGTGCCCCGTAAAATAAATTGAAAAATACCGTATATCCTCTATTGTATTAGGCTGTACTTCGTGGATGATCAGGTACCTGATGATGGCCTGTGTGCCGAAACCGGTCGGAAAATAAATCCTTCAGTGTGGAAATTTACGAAGTTTCTTTTTGTTCGTTATTTTCCGGTATATCCCTTACGGGAGAAATTCGACGTCCATACTTATTGTCCTAGAATCGAACCTGCGTTCACTCTTTCTCTTTTAATTTGTTCATCTAAATTCAAGCCTGTGAACGTTGCGTTTCTCATCGCATTAACGCCGCCATTTTATTTGTGATGGGCGATAATCTTTGCCGTTAAATTTTCCCAAAAATGGCTTTAATAATTATTTTCCTCAACGATTCCTTTCCCGTTTATTTAATTTGCTAACTTCAATGAAATAATTTATGCAATATGGTTGTGTCCATTGTAATTAACTTTCCAATTTCGAATTCGTTATCCTCTAAGTTAATCCAAATTATTTCCGGCAATCTTGAATTGTCATTAATTATGTAATCTAATCTCCTGGCGTTATTGCTGTCGCATCAACATATAGATTGCATAAACATATTGGAAATAGTTACTACAAAGAGTTGTATGTTTTAACCTCCTTTCCCGTCATAAACCACTGTTTCGTAAGAAAATCTTCGATATTGATAATAATAGCTCAGCGACTTGAATTGGCTTTGCATGAAGTTCCTTATTTATATCTCCATAATATTATTACAATTTGACTTCTTTTTTTTTCTTTTTAACAACGCCTTCTCCTTATTGTACGATGGATAGTGTCTCATTGCCCGCTTATAAGATTAAGTGTAAAGCAAATAGGATAAAGCTAAGATATAAGTAAATTCTCGTTTTTAAATGGATGTTGCATAAATACATACATAAAGCTAAAAAATAAAACTTAGGTATAGATGTCGTAAGTAAATAATTATGATTTTTACTATCAGTAAGGCCTAAGAATGCTATTTAATGTGAAATAATTTCACTTATTCTTGTCTAGAAAAATTGAATATTCGATTTTCTTTCCAATGCTCGAATTTATCGTTTGTTCTAGCTTGTATCAGTTCCAAATAAACTTCATATTTTAGATATCCTTTTAAACGCTGTTCGTTCACTCATTTCATACTGTAAAATAGTAATTAAAATATTGTAATTCAAAGTATTTATTTGATATTACTTCGCAATTGGGTCGGTGGAACAGATGGCAACTGTCAAGGGAAAATTATAACAAAATTTGGCCAACACTCGCCCAATTCATAAACCCTCAGTGGACAGCACACATCTGGTATAAACAGCATCTGCACAGAACACTGGTGCAAACAATTTAAATTGTCCATGCATAATATTATGCATGAAAGGTCTAAAAATATAGTGACACACTTATGATTATAAAAGCGATTAAGAAATGGAGGATCATATATACAAACAATTTATGTTTTATAATTTCTTTAGTTTCTTTTTTAAAATTTCAACAATTTTCGGTATTGAAATAAAAAGTTTTGCTGGTAAAGCATTACATTCTCTTATACCTCTATCGATAAGCGAATATTTCGCTACATCGGATTTCTGTTCTTTAATTTGTATTTGGTGATCGTCTAATACCTATAGTTTAGAGCATTAAACCTCGGTCGTTTAGAGTTAAATACACCCGTTCATCTAGTTATGTTTTAAAAAGATAAAAGAACTCAGAATTCCCTACTGCTGGGTTACTCTATGGTGCTGTGCAACTTATAAGTCCAAAATTAATTCTATCTGAGAATAATGAATTTTGATTATGGTAGGAATCGGAGGTTTAGAGAAGTATCTGTATCTTTATCGGAATCGGTAAGTGTTTGGTATCGTCCCATACTTAAGGGTTAGATGTAAGAAGAGACTTGTTAGTCTCAATCTCGCCCTGAATAAATTCCTTTATTATTATTATTATACTTACTCAGAAGAAGAGAGGTGAGAAAGCCATTATAATTATTAAGGAGTCCTTGTTTATCGTAAAGAATGTATTCCAGGAATAACTAAGTGGTTGTGACTCATTAAATCTAGAATTATAAGTTAATCATCATTAAAAGGAATAGCCTTAAAATTACATGATTCACAACAGTAAACATTATCTCGTCAACAACCCTCTGTATTAGGCGAGAATTCCTTGGAAGGTCCTCAGCGAAACTTCTCTTATAAATTAGTGAATTATTTGCGTAATCAATTTTGCATTATTAGTTGAAAGAAGACTTCAAATATAATCTCTTATTACTGTCAGTCAGGCAATTACCTCTTTTCTAAGCCCAGTGACTACAGTGTTTTTAATCTTATTTTCCGCATCTTTTCGTTCTATTCTTTTTCTGCCTCATTAAGTCCCGCCCACTCCCTTTCCCCCAACTCACACACGCTCTTTCACAGCTGTCCTCCTGAAAAAGCAGTTTATGTACTCCTGAAACATCGGCTGCCTTACTATTCATGCTCTCTCTTCCTCGCCTCTTTCCACACAGCCATGTTCTCTTGCTCACGGGCGCTCTTATAGATTTCTCCCCTATTTAGATATCACCGGGGAATCGTGCTGCAGCGGAAGCAGTTCATTTGGTTTCGTCATTCTCTTACTTCAAACCCCTTTCCGTCTTCTCTTTTAGTCATAGTTCCCCCTTTCAGGTCCGGTTTGTAAATGCTATTGAATTTTGCTAACCTATCACGCCTAATAGTTTTCTCCTCGAGTTAACGATTTCATTTTCCGGACTGCCAAGTGGGCAACGCATTCGAAAGCGTCCTCGGGTTCGATTCCCTGTGGAGGCCTACGTGCGAACTCAGCTCTCGAAACACTTTTAACAATACTTCTACGTATGTACTATACCGTCGCTGGATAATTGAGCGCGCAACTATTGAGTCAGTGACAATTGAGTCCGTGACAATTGAGCGCGTCTCACAACAAAACTTAACGTAAAAACTATCCTATTTTTAAAGGAATAACAAGTGTGAAAAATAGCGACACGACTGGGACTCGAACCCAGGTCTCCCACTTTCCGGGCAGGTATTCTAACCACTGAACTACCGTGCCGCGTCTCTCTCACACAGGTTGTGCCACTATGTGGAGACTGCCAGTCTTGCTCACAAAGCATTCCCTTAACAGGGTTCGAGTCCCAGTCGTGTCGCTATTTTTCACACTTGTTATTCCTTTGGGATTTTCCGTAGGTTTTTAATCTACTAAGACACCTTCCTTTCCTTTATCCTATTTTTGATAATCTGACAGATAGCATAATTTGTAGAATACTCTTATAGTTAGATATTTCTTTGTTTGACCACAGATGACGGCGGTATTTATGTTTACTCTTCAATATATATGACATAAATTCTATTTTCGTGAATTTAAAGAACCTTAAATCACAATTTCTGACTGTCTGACGGAAGGTATTATTTGTCATATACTGTTATAGTTATATACTTCTGTGTTGAGAGATTTATTTATAACAGTATTTGTCAATAGTCTATATAGGCAGCATTTCGCTTAAATTTCGTCGGTTTACTCTGGAAGATACATTACGTACATTCTTTTTTCCTGTATTTAACGACCCTTAACCTACATGTTATACCATCTAAACATTATAATTTTATGTTATGGCTATCCAATGTATTCATTTATATTAACACCGCGTAATTAATTTATCATTTACATTTTAGCTACAGGTGTCATTTCATAGTCATTTTAAAATATACCAACTTCCGTAAGTAAAACGATACACCTCTAAAGCTGTAAACGCTGGTTCCTTGCGGGCATTCCAAGGGCAGTCGATTCCATGAAAACAGCAGGTGTCGGGAATTCTACTGAGGTAGGTACTTAGAAACCTGCCTTGTGGTTTCTGCAGATACGAGTGTTCAGCTCTAGGGCTATCTTTACTCAGATTTTTACCACAGACTTATCCACTTACATTTCTTAAACAAAACCTTAACAAATAATGGATATAAGTTGCACAGTGCTCTTCCGGACGAAATGTTGAAAAACTGAATGAAATGAATAAATTGTTTCCTAATATCACGTAATAAATATATATTTATATAATTCATAGACAGTGCAATGAATAATGTTTAACTAATACTTTTTGATTTCTTCAAACGACATCTCATATTATCAGATTGTTCGGATCAAGTTTTTCACAGTGTGAAGGAATCGAAGTTGAAAATAGTTAATCAGATTGCAGAAACTACACCAAGCAAGAGTACAGCTCTCTAAAGAGCCAAACGTTTTCGCAATAATTGTTGGAATGGGGTTAGCTAACCATAGCCGCCTTACATACATTGGAATTCATGTAAAAATACCTCGGAGAAATTTCAAACGAAGGAAAAGAAAACAAGAGAAATGTCAGAAAGAAGACATTCTTAGCACTGTTTCTGCGTCTCCTTTAATAGAATTCTCCCTTTTTTAACGCTCTCGACTCGGCGAGAAACTTTTATAATTTGTATTAAGAGGTAATATACAAGAAGATGATAGGCCTACTATAAATGCATTTAGAATTACGTATCAGCGTACTAGTCATGTTGCTATTTTTAACTCTCGTTATTCATTGGGTATCAGCCGCACGGCTCTTCCGTGCTGTGGTATTCACCTTTCCCCGATGCACCCTTTACACTTGCAATTCAAGGCTCAAATCTTCCAGATTCAGACGTGTTGGGAAAGATATTTCCATGACAACAGTCTTTCCCAACCATCCCATCGTGCTCTCAGATCCCATTTTCCGTGTTTTCAAGGCAAGTCCCACATATTTTCATTGACTTATTTTTACTGATTGATTTAATAAATTGATTGACTGATTTAGTTAAACAGTTTAAATACATTGTTTGTTGATGAATAGCAGTGATAGTTTTAGAAGACTGAGCTGTAATCCTGCAAAATTGTAGGAAAATAAAAAGCTAAACGAATAAAATAAAAGATGTTGAGCCCGCTTGAGGTCCGCTGGTAAGTCCCGCTGCTGGGATGCGTGCCATTGGTTGGGAAAGAGTATTTGACCGATGCCTGTATTGGTCACCTTTGAACATAAAACTACTCTGCATCAGAGCTATACGTTTCCTAAAAACTTTCTAAATGATGAAAATTCAGTGCAGTGCCTGGTAAGAAGGTGATAACGGGGGTAACAGAAATACAGGGGCCTTCTCTGTTTGGCGATCCAATCTTAAGGGCGGAAGAGCCTTTTATAATTATAGATTACGTCAAGTAACGGCAAATTCCTTAAAATACGTTTTAAGTCATAGTTACCAAACATTTGCTGTAATACCCTCTACTTTCCAACCTTCAGTGGGCTTTCTTTTTTTCTCCCATTCCTCTCTGCTTTCAAGAAACCACATTTACGAGTGAATTTTCCGAAAAAAAATTCACAGGAATTTTTCAGCTGTGAAACTCTCATCGACAGTTACCATTATCCAAAGATATTGTCATAGACAAGGAGAAATTAATCTCCTGGCTCAATGTTCTCTGGCACTCTTCACTTTAAGACAATGGCGGTCAAATTCCTTAATCGTAGATTACTTGTCGTATTATATCTGAAAATGTTCTAAGGACTTATCAAGTACTCAACTTTTCTATTTGTTATTTTATTGTTTACTTACTGTCGATGAAGGATTGCAATCTTCGGTACCAAAATCCTTCTGTTGTGTTCAACCGTTTATAGGAATTTGATAATCTGTATTAAGTCAGATATTTTGTCCACCATTTTTCTGATGATCCTCAATCATTGTTGAGGTTATTAGGGATACAAATACCCTCCTCGCTTTTTCTGATTTTCTTCTGATTAAATAATGTATGACATTGTTCCTTTAAACTTTCATCAATGCAAAGGGCTAACGATATTCAAATTAAATTGACTCCTTAAGCCGTCAGATGTAAGGATAATAAAAATAAAACTTATCTTTGGTGTGGTTCTCTGTTGCCTTTGGTATGGTCCAGTTGATACAGGGCTAACGGTAGCTGTGTTAGAAGTTATATTGTTGGGTATTGCTTTCAAATGGCAATAAAAAGAAGCCTTCCCGTCAGAGGGAAGTGTAATAGCCACCACCTTCCGAGAATTCCTTGCTGTGCCTTTAAAGAATACCCTTATTTTTCACATTCTCCGATTCTATTTCATTTCATTCGCTCGATCTCTAATACTTAACTGCGTTCTATCGTTCTGTTTTATGTCATAACCTTTTCTATCGATGCCCGTTTTCCATCCGACATCGCAGTTTGCTTTCCTTTGTCTCTTTATGTGGTCCCTCTGCCCTTTTCTGTTATTCTTTCTCTCGTTCGTTCGTTCTTTGCGCTGTGTACGATGGAAAAAGTGTTATTTCCTTACAACGCTCGATATGTTAATGGCCATTCACCGTTTGGTTCCTTTGGACCCGATTTTTTTGTCGTCCGTACGTCATGCAGTCTTATATTTGGTTTATTTTTGAATAAAGAAAGGATTCTGGACTGTTTTTACTTGAATAGGCGTGATTTTTTGGGCCTTTATGTATAGTTTACCATTTTTTAATTGTATGATTTTGGACATTCAGAAAGTCTTTGTAACAGTGCATTGCTCATATTCCTGATTTACTCCTGACAAAGAGTAACACACGATTTGCGTTTATCGCTAATAATCATCTTATTTGTCTAGCTTTCGGTAGATAGTACGGTATACTACTGAAAGTGGCATTCTTTGCAGACTCCTTTCATATTCATTCATAATTCTCCCATATTCGCAAATACTACTTATTTCCAGGAAACTGCTAACCCTATCGTTCAGATGTATTACCACCAAAAGGCTGGCAAATTTGCGTTGAGCTGACTCTTACTCTCATGGCTCCATTGGGTCCGTAGAATGGGCGGAGGCTTTCCGCCTATTTTTCACCAGACGCATGCACTTTTAAGCAAATGGCTCAGATTAATCCGCCTATCGATTGCGTAGAGACTTCATTGCTTCCTCTATGTCAGTGCCACCCTTTGAATGTAGAAGTGAGAGGGTATTTCATAAGGTCACTAAGAGATAGCTAAACTCGGGTTTTAAACCATAGATTTAGATTATTCAGCCTCACTAACTTACATTTGTGTCTCTTTGAAAGATTGAGCTATTACAGCTGCGCCACTTTTTTATTTATTCAATGGGATACACTTATTTTGTTACAAACTAAAGAAAGCATTTCACAGCAGAAAATCGCATCAACATTACTAATAGTAGGTTTCACTTCGTAAAATAACACAAACAATAGGCTTTATAAATCTAAATAAAATATCGCAAAGTCAAAAAATTAACAATCGCTTAAGATATATAAAAGTATAGAATAATTACATTGAAGAGGCAAGTTGAGCCCTTGTATTGCCACAACATATACATAAATAAAATAATAATGGTAAATACATTAAAATGTAATAATAATCTATCTGCATATATAAAGCAGAAATTCTGTGGGTTTGTGTGTTTGTTTGTTCACGATTGGAGTCCACACCGTTTGTCCGATTTGCATCAAACTTTGCATACGTGTTCTCCGTGAGCCGGAAGGAAGCACTGTCAACTTTTCATTCGCAAAATTTGCTGGGTTTGAACCAAGATCGTTCAGATAGATTTCCATAAGAAATACATGTAAAGTTCGATTTTATCGGGTACAGACTTTATTTCTTTTGCAAAATTAAATTAGAAGGATTATTCGTATAAAGTCAAAATAAGTATCAAAAGAAGGGAAATTGAATACAGATTCTTATTATTGTCGTAGAATAAAGCTATAGTTTCGAAATTGCGAGAATTTAGATAAAATATGCGAATATTTTTTGAAATTTTAGGTTGTAAACAACCCGTCCCCCTGACGACCAATGCGATTGTTGATTCCGAGTTCAGGCGTTTTCCCATAAGAATGAATTTGTATTTAGACCCATTTAAAGGAATTGACGATATGAAGAGGAGGAAAAATTTCAGAGATTTAATTATATCAGTCACGGACAATTTGTAGTGATGAATTACAGGGCAACAAACATGCGAAACACCGTAATAAATTAGTGGAGATGGAGGAGTAACTTTTTATTTATCATTTAAGACTCTTGACAAATATACGATTAAAGTTACCAGAATCGGAAGTTGAAAATCTTGCAAACTTACACATTACTTTGAGACATGTTAATAATAAGAGGGACATTCCATAATGATTCACATTCTTATTGTAGATTTCAGCCTCGAACTTTGATTAGAAAAATTTTTGTTTTCGATAACCTGTCCCGTTGAACTAAACTACGGGATGTTATTCTCTCTTATCTACAAATATGTGTACTACATTTAATCCGACATCTATTTTCCCCGTTGAGAATCAATGGGCACTTCAGCTAATAACCAGTCCCATTGGACAGTACTGAGATGTAAGAAAAAGAAGGTTGGAACACGGCTGTATATGAAATACAGGTTAAAAAACACTCCGTAAGCCGTCTTTCGGCAAGCGGAACTCGCGCTCAGAGACAAACGGGAAGCTCCGGATTGCCGATTTCTGGGAAGCCCAATGGTCATTTCGGAGACAAACCTCCATCCTCGGGGGGTCTCCACAAAGGAAGTGAAGTCAATAAAGGGGGTCTTCCCAGAAATCGGCAATCCGGAGCTTCCCGCTTGTCTCTGAGCGCGATTTTCGCTTGCCGAAAGACGGCTTACGGAGTGTTTTTTAACCTCTAACTAAACTAAGATGTTAGACGTTATTTTCTCTTATGTAAAATTATGTATACAGTATTTATTCCGAATTCTATTCTCCCGTTGAGAATCAACGGGCACTTCAGCTAGTCTATATATAAAGCAGAAATTCTGTGGGTTTTTGTGTTTGTTTGTCCGAGATTGGAGTTCACACCGTTTGTCCGATTTGCGTCAAACTTTGTATACGTTTTCTCTGAGATCCGGAGGGAAGTACCTTTTATTCGATAACTTTCCTGGGTTTGAACCAAGATCGCTCAGATAGATTTCCATAAGAAAAACACGTAAAGTTCGATTTTATCGTTTGCAGATTTTATTTCTTTTGCAAAATTAAATTAAAAGGAATAGTCGTATAAAATCAAAATAAGTACCAAAAGAGGGCAAATTGAATAAGGATTCTTAATATGATCGTGGAATATCGCTTTCGATTCGAAGTTGTGAAAATGTAGTTAAAATATACGAATATTTTGTGAAATTTTGAGGTTGTAAACAACCCGTCTCCTTGACGACCAATGTGATTGTTGATTCCGAGTTCGGAGCATTTTCCGATAGCAGTACATTGTGTATTCAGGCCCATTTAGAAGCGATTGACGATATAAAGAGGAGGAAAATTTTCGGAGATTTTAACTGTTACAGTCACGAACAATTTGTAGTGATGAATCGCAGGGGCAAAAAGATATACGTAGCACCGTAATGAATTAGTGGAGATGGAGGAGTTACTTTTGGTCTATAAATTCGGACTCTATCATATTTTACGATTAGACCAAGATGTCGAAAACTTTGCTAACTTGCACATTAACTCGAGATAAGTTTCATACAAACGAAATTCCATAAATATTAACATTCCTATCCTTGACTGTAGATCTCGGCTTCGAACTTTGATTAGAAATTTTTGTTTTCTATAACCTGTCCCATTGGACTAAACTAAGATGCTAGATGTTATTTTCTCTTAGGTACAAATATGTATACTGTATTTAATCCGACTTCTATTCTCCCCATTGAGAATCAATGGGCACTTCAGCTAGTAGATAATATAAAGTTTGGTAGTTACAATTACTTAAGACAGTTAATTAAGATAGTATGAAATAACATAATAAAATCTACTTAAATATATTAAAAGTATAAAGGGACATTTGATATAGCTAACTTTCTAAATGGCCTATCTTTATAATATTACTTGAGGAACAATGAAGTATGTCAATATTCTAGGTGAGTACCTATTTCCTAATCGACGAAGCCATTGTATGTGTAATTACTATTGCAAGTTGGTATTGCAAAGAAGGCTTGATCTATAATGATATGGGACGGCGGATGGGGCAATCTAAAAGTGTGGGACAGTGTATTTTGTTGTTCAGTAACTTATACAGAAATAAACGTCAGATAAAAGTCAGATAATAAACGGCGATGGTGAAGGAATAAAAGTTTAAGCTGTCGTTGTATGACTGTATATTAAATTTTATGCATATCATGACCTTGTTTGTAGTTAATCTGTCTAAGAAATTTATGTTGCAGTCGTTCAATTTATCTTGCACTCGTTTTGAAGCAGTTCAATGTTAATCTGAGATTAGACGTTCGTGGATGGTATCATTTATTAAATATCTAGGTGATATTTGCTGTAATTTATCAACCCTATACATAAATGAAAACAAAAAAGCTGCTATTCCACTATATATTCAGTATTCCGACAATCTCTTTTTGTGTTCTCCTTTGCGTGTAAAATTCGATAGTTATTTTTAGTTTTGATCATCGTCATCGTTTATTTTCTTCTTTTTAAGATTAAACAACAATAACTATAATATTCGGTAGTAAAGAAATAGTCTCCACTATCAACACTATCTTAAGTTGTTGACTCACCTACCTCATATAGGTTTTGAATTTCGTAGAGAATCTGTTTTCAATTTTAATTCAAAGAAGTGCTTACTGCTACCAGGTCCTTTCGGATCCTACCTGTAAAAAGAAAAAAAAATGCTTTAGAATATTGGTATTTAGTTAACATAATTTGCTATAACTTTTTAAGGGAGAATAATTCTTGGTGAAAACCAATTTGGATTTCGAAGAGGAAGGGGAACAAGGGATGCCATAGGGTGCATGAGAATGTTAAGCGAAAGGGTATTGGAGGTAAACAGAGAGATATTCATATGCTTTATTGATTATGAGAAGGCATTTGATAGGGTGAAATGGGATAAACTACTGCAGATTCTAAAGGAAATCGGAGTGGATTGGAAAGATAGAAGGGCAATAAAACAACTGTACATAGGTCAAAGAGTTGTGGTGAAGATAGAAGGAGATGAGACAAATGAGACATCTATAGGAAGAGGTGTGAGACAAGGGTGTTGCCTGTCACCAATTTTATACAACATAT
>KZ309521.1:181435-210786 GCA_000376725.2 Ladona fulva
TTCGAACCTTTCCCAAGGAATGTTAAAGCTTTTCTCAAGAAAGTGGGGGAATTAAACAAATTAGACGAGTGAACCTGCCGTAAACGAAATGTGAGTCGAGTAGGGGATCGCCTGGTAGGGTGATGTACGGTGGGGACTTCGTGGGCCCCGTGGCCGCTACGGTAGCCGTGAAGGCCTATCAGGAACCCTGAAAAGTCTTGCATGACAATTAATTCTGTACATAAAATTAATGTAGTTGATGTTAGTTAGCGTAGTACTATACTGGATACATTGTAAATATCTTAATGATGTATTTTAATTATAGTAGTTGATGTAATGTGTTGATATTGTGGATGGGTGGTAATTCATTTATGTTTTTATTCATTGACACTGTATTATATATGAATTTATTTTTGTATTGTGTTCATAGTATATAGTGGGCTTATATTGTGAAGCAGTTGTAATGTATAAAGTTGTACTTTATTAACGTCGCCACCAGACACAAGTCTATCTGCGACGGCTTTGTATATAATAATAATATAGTTTTCGTGTATCACGTGCCACCTTAATCAACCCAAGAATGCGAAAACAAATTGATTTCGGTGAGTCTCCTTTGAACCCTCAAAAATGCATTCCTTTGTTATTCATAAAGTAATCAATTTTCAATCGGTGGAGAGCCCCTTCATCATGCAAATCACTAACCTTACTTTTTATTGAAAACCAAACATTCTCTGGGACAGTGCTCCCATCTCCGCCCCTATTACTTTCATCGAAAGCAAAAAACTGAATAAATAAAACTTAATCAAATGCTCGGTTTTCGTAAAAATCGACGCATGGCGTGACTTCTCAGTTACATATCTTCTTTCCGATCAGAAAAAGCCTCCCAAGTATCGATTCAGCCGCAAATATCTCCCACGCAACAGAAAATCTATGACCTCCATGAAAACTGAGCTTCTTCCTTCTCTTTCCTTTCTTTGTAAATATCCTCAGTTTTCTCGACCATGTCCGTCTGCTTAAATTTTCTTTGAAGCTTTATTCAATGATATTTTCTATCATATGACTCAAAATAGCCCAAATGAGATCATTAATATGACTTTAACTACACGTGAAAGTGAACGTGAAATATTAAGAAATTTCATTTGAACCGCAACTAAGAATGTGAAACCATTAAACGAAACATTTTACCTTATGACTTTCTATGGGTAATTTACTATTGACGTAAATTTTGTAAGCAATGAAATATTTTGAACGATGGTAATGGAGAAGAAACTTAATTGAATTTCTATGATTTAGACAATTTTTCGGTACGCTTTTTTTAAACCTTTCGATCTGTAATTGAAACCTTTCTACGTCTTTTAAGTCCTTTTCTCTTGGGCAACATTTATTTTTAATCCTTCAAACCCTTTATATTGTTTTTATTTACAGGAATTTACTTTTCTTCTGAGTTAGTAAATAAATAAATAAATATACACAGTAAAACCTCGTTATCACGTACTCGCTCAATACGAATTTCTCTGTAACACGAACCAAAATTGCGAACGTAAATTATTAGGTAGAAATAGCCATTTATTGTCCATAGCTTACGAGCTAGTAAGTTGTGGAATATAGCTCGTAAAAAGCATCGGAAAATGATTATTCGTACATAAGTGATTTTCAAAAATATATCCTATACGGCATAGTAGCATATGATACAGCGTTGGAATTTTTCTTATTTCGCATACTGGTCTTTGAAAGTCAGCAAAACACTATCTCACGCCAGATTACACACTACTACGATCTGAATGGAACATATCCCTATCAACATACGACAACAACTCAAAATATTCCTTGAAGGTTTTAAAAACCCTCAAGATATTCATTGTAATAAATGTATGCTGACGATTCTCATCGATGTGATACGAATGCCATGACTGTCCTCAAGATACATAGGAGTACAATTTTAGCACACACATCAGATATCCTGTTGTGTGTCTATATAAAAACCATCCGATAGTAAACGATTTACCATCTGTTGGGATGGTAAGTCTGTTGGGAGAAACATCTTCGGAACAAGGATAGAATAAGCAAATTTGAAGTTGGAATCTATGGGAAGATTTTCAAAAAGTTCACGAGTGTTATTTAGGTTGGAGCTCTTGTCGAATTGAAGGAAAGGGTCTGTTAAAGAATGAGAAAACGTGTGTTTGATATTCAGACATTATCACTGTCTGCAATAATAAAGCATCGAGACGCTGCGTCGGGCAGCATTGGACACAAACCTACACGTAGATCTACGTTTACACGTCACCAAGATGTTGAAGAAGAATTAGTGAAACATATGCCGTCAGCGGACATAACCTCAAGTTGAACTATTCTTCAGGAAAAGGTAAATTAAATTGCTGCAAATTTTTGGGTTGATGACTTCAACTGCTATAGTGGAGAAACGTCACAGGATCTCCTCTCAAGTGATTCGCGGAGAGGGTAATAAAGTGCACGAACCAGATGCAAATGAATGGCTCCTGAATTTCAAGTGTCTCCGGAATAAGTAGGACCCACGGAACATTTTAAACTTGGATGTGTCTGGGATGTTTTATAATCTCTTTCCTAACCGGTCTTTAAATATGAAAGGAGAAAAATGTCATGGAGGCGCCCGTAGCATGTAGAGATTAACCATTGTTCTCACTAACAATTCGAATGAGAGTAACAAGCTTCAAGTGTGGGTGATAGGAAAATCCAAGTTCCCATGCTGATTCTAAATAATAGACCAATCTAACCGCCCTGCAATTATTATCACCACAAGAAGGCGTGGATTGAAGTTCTCATTCCGGGAATGGCTCTTTTATTTTTTTATTGCCCTCATAAACAAATCATACCCGTATTCGCTTGGTGCCAGCTGTACATTGCGCAATAGAGTAACAATAATCTGAGATGGATAGTCTTAGATGTGGTCAGAGCAATTCCAGTGGCTTGGAAATCTGTTTCCGGGAAGAATATCAAAAGTTGCTTCGAGAGAGCCTGGACCAACTCGGTAACCATGGACGAAGGAGCCGGTGTAGGAGGCACGGAGCACTTAACCGGTAGGGTTAAGTGCTCCGTGTGAAGTGAAACAGTAGCACTGTACAGTGAGCCGTACCTAAGGTAGCGCTCACTGTACAGTGCTCCCTGCCTGCTGGGTACGAGGCACTTAACATATAATTTTTAAGAAATAGTAATGAGAAGAACACCAAATGGTATCTAAATAGCTTGATTATTTAATATCGTATATTATGCATTATTACGATGAACTCACAATGAACAATGAAGTAAATATATTCAAATACAAAAACAAAGAAGAAATTGAAATTAGACGAAAGACAAATCATCATATGAAGGACGACGAGACCTTCATACGATTGAAATTCGGGAACGTAATACGTCCAAATATGCCATCGTAAATTTGTATTTAAAATAATCCATTGCAAAATATAAAGACTCAATTACCCTAGGCGAAATTGCTAGCTACTCGCCTAAAAATTCACACTGCTAGCAATTTGCTTTGAGTAGTAAGGTTTGCTAGTTAACTCGCAGCTCGCTCTGCTAGTGCGAGTAAAGTTGAAGGTTGGACTGGACTTAATTCGCTCATTCACACGCTAATTTACTCGCCGACGAACAGCTAGTAAACTCGCCAAGTGCAGTTAAGTCTTGAGTTATAAAAATTACGAGGAAATTAGGAAGTATATATTAAGCACTATCTTATATATACACTTCTTTTACCAAAATAAATCTACGGAATTTCTCATTGATAATTTATAATTCATGCAGATAACATTAACCATATATTTTCTTTGTATAAACATTATTTTTAGATAATTTCATGCATATTTAAATTATTGTCAACAAACCCATACTATTGTTTACATTTCTGCATTATTGTTTACTTGTTTTATTGATTGCTTGCATATTTAAATTATTGCTTGCATACTTAAGTTATTATTTCCAGTTATAGTTTTCACGTTTGCATATTGTATATTTGTTAAGATGTTTACGTTATTTTTTATTTATCATGGTTTTCCTTTCCCCGTATTTCTAGAAAGGATGTGTGGAGAGCAAAATATAATTTTATTCTCTTGACGATTTCCACAACTATCCTTATCCAAAGTAAAAGTTCTTTTAGACGACTGTTATCGATACATTTGGATGTATCACGGAAATGGGAAGAAATGTTTTTCCAGTTGGTTGTGGGTGCGGTCATTTTAGAAACATTATATATATCTGATCGGCCAGATTTTATAGGTAGAAGAATCTCAAGGTGAAAGAGTCTAAACGGCAACGTAGACGCTAATTGGCCAAAAATCCGGAAGTCGCGATAGTCACGTACGTCTTTGGCAAGGTCGCCCTCTACAAATGCAGTGAATCCTTTTACTAGCAAGAGATTTGAAGGCGGCGAAGGAAAAAAACATAGTTTTCGCACACACTCTCAAAACTTGATGGGTAGATTAACACGACAAACTTCTCCAAGAACCGGAAAAGAATTAATAATGAGAGATATATTTAGAAGCTTGATTCGCGATTGACGNTTCATATTCAAGCCTAAGAACTCCTAAACTGATCCTTGGTTCGATGCCAGGGCGGATTACAATTTTCCCGATAAGGAATATACAGGAAACTCGGAGAATATTATGAGATACTTCCCGATGCAATTTAGCCTTGAAACATGACCTACAATTACGAGATACATTTTGCGGGAAGACTGCAACCATCTCCCTATGGGAAGTACCTCAAATTATTATCCGAGTTTCTTGTACATACACTTCTTACGGAGAAATACTTAATCCGCCCTGGTGTCGAACCAAGTATCGGTTTAGCAGTTCTTAGGCTCGGATATAAAACGCAACCACAAATACTATTCATTTGCCGAATTATAGCAATTTCGCTTTTCGGTAAGTGGCCAGAAAGAAATTTTGAAAAAGACTTCCTTTTTATCCCTTATGGGAGCAATTAGATGCGTCCTAGCATCGAACCTGTGACTACTAGGGCAAAAATCTTTACGGCATACGATAAAAATCTGTATATTCTATCGATGCCGTGAAATTCAACTCATTATCTTAACGGAAAATACCCTAAACTAATTTTTGAAAATTCGTTTCTACGAATTGTCCTAGCATCGAACCTGGGTCCACTAGGACGAAAGTCCTTACCCCACTCGATAAGAAACTGCATCTTCTAACGACTCTGTATATGTCAACGTTCTATCTTAATGGAAAGTACCATAAACGAATTTTTGAAACAAATATATATGAAAATATTTATAATTCATAAAATATATTTATAACATTAAACTTATTTTGTCTGTTTTACCTACATAGTCTAGTGCAGATTGCACACCCGTAGAAAACTTGGGGTTGAAGCGCGCGCGATTAGTACCGCTCCGTATTCTTATGTTAAGTGATCGCTACCTAGGCGAGGCTCACTGTACAGTGAACGCCACCTGCAGGTAGGGCTCACTGTACAGTGCTCCCTACCGGTTAAGTGCTCCGTGCCTCCGGCGCAAATGACACACTGAGGTGAGAGAGCTGTTGGAGACACACATGCTGAATGAAGTAGGACTGGAGATCGACAGCAAATTAGTATCTCCAATATTTAATTTTTAATTTTCATTTCCGTCCCCAGAATGGCTTAAAATTCGGAAACTACGAAGAAGCCGACAATCAAGTCGCCGTTTGCAGTTTTCCTGATGAAGAAGTAAATAAAGTTGAAGACTCATCTTGGGATGCGAATAACCATTGGAGTCTCCCAAACGTACAGGATTCTGTTCTTTTCGACAATTTTTCAAGTTGAGTATATAATTTCAATGTATCCGTAACTTTTGTCCTGAACTTCTGCAACAAAATTTTCAGTAATTAAGAAAATTAAATAAAAATATTATATCAATCAATATATAATGTTTGTAATTTATTCATATCTGATACATTAAAGTTTTTCCGTTATTAAAATAGTTTAGGCAACATTAACATAATTATCGTTACGATTTCGTTAACATAAATTTTTCATTTCGAACTCTTCACTTTGCAGTCCTTCGAGTTCGTGTTAACGAGATTTTACTGTATTTGTGTGCATATCTCTTTATATAGACGCTTCTCCGGATATATATATATATAGATATACATATAGGATACTAAAGGCGAGGTAGAAGGAAGTGCCTCACGGAGCCGCCGATTTNCCGACGTCGGATTGAAAATGGCTGATGATGATGATGATGATGATGATATCCCCAATCACATTATTATTATTACAGTATACCCGCTGCGGTTTGACTGTGCATCAGGTGGCAGTGTCTTACAATACATATGTTATTGAATAATTATCATAGAAAGAATTGCGTCAATATATAAATTTACAACACAATAACTCATACAAAAATTACAATACAACACAATACACCATGGAATCGATTGCAATACTTAATGTATTACAATACGTTAACATTATTAGACACCATTGCTTATGATTTAAGCAGTATACACTGGAAGTGAATAATCTCTATCTAAATCTAATGAGTAAAGATTAATGGTATTGTATTATTTTATTTCGACGAGAAATTGAGGGACCCAAAATAAGTTTCATTAATATTGCCGATATATTATATACCCGTTTTCCTGCAGTTCTAAAGTAGCTACGTATCTGAGATTTACAACTAAACAAGAGGAAAATTTAAACATATTTACAAAATATGGAAGGGAATTCTGCCTTTTACATCTTGATCTCCTTGGTATATCGCGAAGAATCATTAGGATTTTACAAAAGAGAATTGCATTTCAAGAACTAAAAAGGCATTATTGAAAGTCATCATTTATTGCCGTACTCCATCCCCTTCTAAACCCAAGAACCAGCGAGTACTAAAAAGTGTTTCCTTGCAAAACTACAAGAGATGAGTGGTATTCCGAGTATTAAAGGTGGAACGTAACCTGTTCTATTATAAGCTCGATAAAGGAAAATTAGTCTTTTCAATACCTTTTCGATACCTTTCCAAATGAGCGGGGGACAGTTTTTGTTCGAATCCGGTTCCCTGAAATTCCGCAGCAGTCCCTTCTTTCCCCTCACTCGCCTTAAGTTCCACAACATATACCCCCACCACTGTTTACCTTCCTACCAGCAAATCACGTATTACCAACATATTTTAAGTGCACTGTTTGGCCGTTAGGGCAGCGACAGAACTTGCCCGCAGACTTCTGCAAGTGACCGATCATTTCTTATGGAGAAATATTTAATCCGCCCTGGCATCGAACCAAGGATCAGTTTAGGAGTTCTTAGGCTTGAATATGAAACGCAACCACAAGGACTCTTCATTTGCCGAATTATAGCAAATTCGCTTTTCGATAGGTGCCAAGAAAAAATTTTGAAAGAGACTTCCTGTATATTCCTTATGGGCACGGTATGATGCCTCCTAGAATCGAACCATTAGGGCAAAAATTCTTTCGGCATACAATAGAAATGTACATTTCCAATTTGGTGTCGATCCAAGGATGAGTTTAGCAATTCCTAGGCTCGGATATGAAACAAAGCCACCAATGTTCTTCAGATGCCAAATTTTAGCAATCTTGCTAAGGTGGGGCCGAAGAGCGAAATGAATAAAATTCGGCATACGAATAGTATTTGTAGCTGATTTTAATATCCAAGTCTAACATTTTCTAAACTGATCCTTGGTTCGATGCCAGGGCGGATTACATTTTTCCCGATAAGGAATATACAGGAAACTCGGAGAATATTATGAGATACTTCCAGATGCAATTTAGCCTCGAAACATGACCTACAATTACGAGATACATTTTGCGGGAAGACTGCAACCATCTCCCTATAGAGTAATAAAGACATCCCTCCAAGGTATCATATCTTTGGACCTAGAATGGCCCATATAAGCTACATATCGCGATTTTCTGATTCGCGTGAGTTTTTAATGATAATGTTCTTATCATTTTCCGTTAAACCAAAGGAATCACGAACCCGGCGATTTTCTCTCTTGAAGACCCCGAGATTCAAAATAGAGAATGAATGACAGTTCTCTCCTAGGTACTATAGTTAGTTTCTAGAAAGCCCAAAAAAATGGTACTTTTCGTGTTTGTATGTACATTGCACGAATTTAAAAAATTTCTTCTTCTTTTTCCAATAAGATAGAGACACTTTGTGAGGTTAAAAGGAAAACATAACTGAGCCAGCGATCCTTTTGCGTCGCTTACTTTAGTAGAGAATAAATTAGACAGCTATAAATAAATAATATATAAAAACAGCTCTAGAGTATCAAGAGTTCTATTCATGAAGACCCCAAATAAAGTACTTTTCGCGACTTTACATCGTACATCGCGTGGGTTTTAATCATTACTTTTTGGCATTTTCCGCTAGACTAAAAGCGTCTCTGAAAAAGTTCTGCTTGAGGACCACAGTAATCGAACTAGGGAACTTTCGAGACATGCGTAGCGTAGGTCTTGATTCTTGATGGCCCCGAAATCGGTACTTTTCGCGATTTCTCAAATATTTGTTTTGGGCAACTTTCGTTAAAATAGATGGTAAAAATTCATGGTATTGTTACAAGATGTGGTATTCTATTGCATGTAGTAATAATGATTTCTCTAGTGGCCATTGGTTCGATGCGGGGGGTATTAATGCCTTAACTAAGGTGGTGTGTGGCAGGCAGTGTATGGCAGGACGTATAATTTTTCCTTACTTAATGTATCCGACGTGATATTTTTCAAATTGTTGTCTTCTTGAAACCTAAAAGATGGATTTAGATTTCTATGTCGTCATTTGTGCAGCATTTGGGCAGCCATTTGTGTGTGGCAGAGGGTGTATAATAACTTAACTAATCTATCCTATATTGGGTTTGCAGTATGCAAGCAACCTTTACCTTAATTATGTTGAAAATAATTTTCCAACGCCTAAAGATTCCATTTAATTTACTTCACTTCTCCAGCCAGATCGCTCCCCTGCATCTAATTTCTTATTTTACTTCCTTTTTGAATTTTATCTACTTCTTCCAATCACAATCGTCCTATATTCATCTACCAATGTCATTTCTTCCTTCCCTTTTCTGGAACCGTAGGTAGACATCCGGAGTTGGAATCTTTTTCTCTGGATAAAGCGGAATGAGAATGTATGTGTGAGAGAAAAGAGGGAAAGGACATAAAAAACAATATCCGGCGAGGCAGACCTTTTTCTGCCTCCGCACCATAAGAGGACATTTGATTCCACCCTTCGTGCGTCCTCCATTCTTTCTTCTACAGGACCATTGAACCGGCCAAAAGATGAAACACACATCTTTCCTCCTGCCATTTTCTCTATTACCATCCTTTTTCTCTACCAGGGATGGTAAATGTATTTCCTAACTTTCGTCCATAACTTTGTGAGTACAGGCTATAAAGAGAATAATTTCATTTCACTTTTTAGTAACTAAGAGGTATTAAATACAATCCGTGTGCGGACGAATTCTTTATGTTCGTCTGAATTATCTCGCTCATGCTGTCGTTAAAATGAAGACTGACTTCAGAGATAAAACAAAATTGCTACCTTTAATTTAATGTTGCTATCAAATTCATGCAAGAGGTTATTCCTGAAGTTTAGATGCAAAGAAAGACTAATAATTCTTAATCTCACCTTCAATAAATATTATTATTATTATTATTATGTATTATTATTATTATTATTTCCAGACACGATCTCTAATAAACGTAATGAAATTTCATCTAAATCAACGCGCAAATATTAAATACACGTATTTATTAGATGCCACCGGAAATTCTCTGGTAGTACAAAAAAATAATTTTTATCTCAATGAAAGTTAACCTAATTAATAAAATGAACAAATTTTAAACACAATTTATTTTAATATCGATCAAAAAGAAACCTAAGATTAAATTGAAAACTCTGCTTAAAGAAATGTCATAACCTGGTTAACAGTGATTCTGAAATATTTGGTCCCGGTATTGTAATGTAATGTAATGTAAAAAAGGTGTTTAACCACAATTCACATCAAATCCTAGTATCATAATGCTTTGTTATTGTAAAAGAAAAGATTATAACGAATTATTTATATGATGGAATAGCACGGAGTTTCATTATGATCTTTGCTTTAACTCTAAAAAATGTATATAATACCGCGCCCTGAAGAGAACTTAGGTTCATTTTAAATATACAGTAAAACACCGGGCCTTGGTGTCATCAATAGATCTTCATGATTTCATTATCTCCTTTTCTTAAATAACCTTATTGCAATTATTGAATTAACTATGCTGTTTACTTCATGTATTATATATTTTGATTGAGAAGTTGACATTACCATTGTTAGAAATAAATACTCTTAAAAAGTTTTTTATTCATTCAGTTTTACTGTAATTATTCTACAGATTGTACTATTTTCTTTGTTTTATTAATTTCCACTGAGAATTTGATATATCGATTTTTAATGTCTTTCTAAATTTTCGTATTTTAAGAACTCTATTTTCCATTATTCTTTTATTATTCCAATATTTCATCTTCCTTCTATATTTTCTTATTTCTCTTTTATTTTATCTTACTTCCTACTTTTAACATTTCAAATCAAATATCTGTTCTTATCTGAATTATTTGTAAGAATTATGCATTTTTGTCCATCTTTTTCAAGTGTGTTGCTGACACCTTACTTTTTACTTATTTTCTCCTCTTAAATTTTACTTACTTCCGTCAGTAGGTTTTGTTGGTTTATCAGGAACCCCTTCACGTGGTTGTATTCCTACAGTGTTTTAATTTTTTTCCTAAGTGCAGATTTTTTTAACGCGCATAATAGTTCCTTCTTTTATTGCTTTTCTTTAGTTCAACTCCCAATACGACATTCATTCATCTAAAATGATTAAGGGTTACTTGCAAGAAGAGACTAATAAAGCTCAATTTCCACTTAAATAAAGACGTATTATTATTATTTCTTATTTAGGTATACTTCCTGTGACCTGTTATATAAGGAACTAGTTTCGTATGAAACCCACAGAGGGCAAAAGAGGATAAGAAAAAGGTCCTTTTAGTTGTAGCTATGTGTAAATGTTTCGACACCTAAATCGTATGCTCCTAATATAGATGATCCACCTATTCGACCTTAACCCTCTCCTATTCTTTGAACCCCTTCCCTTTTCACCGCAATTCTCCCTCCGCCATTCTAATTCAGCATATCCAAAGAGGAATCGAATTTTCTGCATTTTGGGCCTTTGAAATGTCAAGGAAAAAAGATACGTGCTTTATCCATTCGGGATTTTCGAAGCGTTTTCTGTAAATGAAGTTTGGCGTTCGGCTCCCGGATAACGAAGTGGGCAACGCGTTCGACTTCGGCGAAAGCGGTCCCGGGTTCGATTCCCGGAGGGGGCACACCTGCGAAATGAGGCTAGCTGTCGAATTAACAATACTACTACTACTACTTCATCGAGTCGAATTTATCGAGAAGTAATAATTGATGTTCCCTTCCTGAAAACGCTAATGTTTTGTCTTATTTGGGCGTTATTACTTCGTAATTTGATATTTATATTTCAGACCTTATCCGATCACTCACATGGTGATTATGCTTAAGGGTGGGATATCATATTTCACTCATTGTATACTTTCAGTTAACAAGTCAGTCTTATAAGTTGTTTGAAAGCTGTCAGATTTGATATGGTGAATTAACCCTTCTCCTATATCAGTCGCTATGAAAAAATCGACCTAGCAAATTATTGAAGGTTAACTAAAAGAAACGAGATTAATAATTGATGCTCGAATTTTATACAAAGTCCATTACTTGACATATTTCCCCAAGTGGACATCTTTGGCAGAAACAGAAGCAATCATTAATTGCCAATGCGTATATTCGCCTATAGTATCAATATATTTAGCTATCACAAATGTGTTAGTTAAAATCGTTACATGAAATGTGTTGCTAAAATGATTTTGAGTGTTGTACGGATTAAAACCACTCCTTACTTTTTATTACCACTGCATCGCATTACTATATACACTATCTAACATTTTATAACTACTACAATGATGTCGTAAGGCGAATTGTAAATACGACAAACCTCTCTTCCTAGATACTCACGATCACCGTTTTTAAGGATGCGAGCGGTCTAAGGATAAAGAGCGCAAGAAGTGTGGGTTGGGGAAGCACCTGCGTGTAAATAACGCAGTGGGCAGGGGCAAGAAAGCAGTGGACAGGACCAAAGAGTTTCTGTCCCTGCCATTGACAATGGAAGTTGCGCCATCTGCGCAGCTGCATTCACCCACCGCTTTCCTAGTAACTTCCACCCACTCTTTTTCTGGGAATTGTCACCAAAAGGCGCGAAAATCCTTAGACCGCGAGCAGTATAAAAAGCCTGCGTTTTTCGGGCAATGGAGGAGTTCCTCCTCGCTTGCTGACCGAGTCACTCTGTCGACTTCGGCAAGCGGACATCGGCGGACTTGTGCCGCACCACCATCCCTCAGCACCGCATCGCGCCGCTGACCCTGAGATCGAGTCACCAGCTTCACTATACAAGTCAATTAAAGCTGTTGTTTATTATGGAACCCGTGTCTTTCATTTAGTCCCTAATGTCACCACCACTGCGACAATATTTGAGTTGTGATCATCTCCAAAACGAGCAAATTTTTGCTACAAATTTGTCTATTCTCTGCGATTTCAGTTTTATTTTATGTATTTACTATTTAATAGTGGAAATCGGATTAATTTCCGGAGAAAATTTTATCTGCATATCAAGTATGAATCCTTTTCTATGTCTACATAATCATTTCAATTAAAAATCACGAAAGACCCTATTGAAAGCTCGATTAAGCTTTTCTCTTGTCATTATGAAAGCTTTGTCGGCTATAACTGGCGAAGTATACAGTGAAACTCCTCTTAGAATTCTCATGGGATGTTACTTCAACACAATCAGTTAATGTTGAGGCCTAAGTTTGAAACTTGCCTATTAAGGAAGGATTAAGAGGGACTACTTAGTAAAGGCCGAATGCAATAGATATGCCTGAGAATACCCCGTACCGAGAGCTATGGCGCTAAGTTCAACGGTTAGAAAAATTATGTCGCAATCTGAAGCTTATACGCTTGTCGAAGTTCACATCGATGTGTCTGTCGTACTTGAAATGTCCCAGTTTTCCCAGGCATCCGATTTATTCAAGTTCTAGCCTTGAAAATTTATAGTTCGTAAAGGTTTATAGGAATACATTACTCGTATTCAATGAGAACCTCCGATAAAATTATATTTCACAAGTTCAAAATTGCTATTTAACTTTTACACAACTAAAAAGCGTTATACTGAAGTATGGATGTGTGTATTATTAAATTAAATTATGTAAGAAGTACTTACAAAGTATGGGTAATTGTAAGAATTTTCATGTGTATGTGATGATATGTGATGATAAATTAAATTAGTCAATTAGTTCATGTTGTCAAATTTAAGATACTTTTCATACTCTTATGAACTCGTTAGTTGTCGAGAGTAGTGGTGAAGTTGTCTTTTCCAAAATAATTCTGAAAGTTGAGATTGTTGGTTAAGTTGTGCTTCTACCTTTGCTTATAAAGCCAAGCGATATATTTCACTCTCGAATAATCATCGTTTCTAGGTACATATACAGTAGTATAGTTAGATTCTTAAAAGTGCTTCGGCAACTGGGGCCTTTCGCAGGTTCGTTCCCACCGGAAAGCGAACCCGGGGCCGCTTTCACCGAAGTTGCCCACTTGGGGTAGAAATACAGAAGAAGTTATTACACAAGATGAAGATAGATATAAATCCAGTGTGAATTTTAACACGCTCGTATAATGCTATTGTGAATCGGCATTTCTTATTTGCTGCAGATTATTCCGAGTAATGGATAGACTGCCTTGCTTCTCCCTTCAATTTTACAACTAGTTTTCTTTTGAGGTATTTCCGTTTCTTCACAGCGAATATTAGCTTCTTAAGAGACCAGTAGTATAATTATTCATCTTTCCCACATCAAACTCTATTCGTACATTTTCTTATTCTAGAGTTCTCATCTTTAGGATGGAGTTAGATTAAAATCCAAAATAAATAGTCTGAGTATAGAGATCCAAGGAGAAAACAATTTAACACTGTATACAAAGCCATATCGGCAATGAAGATATGCGGTACTAATTGCTATTCTGTTACAAGAAAAACAAAAGAAGAGAATAATTTCGAGATTTTGGAAGCAAACTATCTCTGAAGCGTACAAAATGTCCACGCATAATGTGTATGAAAATAGGAAGTGGATTGAACATTCAGAATATGAAGATGTTCCCATTTTATCATTGCGTTCTTTTGTTTGAAACGAAGACAATTTAGGTTGCATGGTATTCAGCGACCCATATTGTGTTCTGTACTCGTTCACATTGTAGAGGAAGCATGAATGATATTTGTATGGTTTTGCTTGTGATGATCGCTTAACTGGTCCCCCTCGCCTGAGCAAATGCTAACGTGATCTGGCCTTTGCATCTAAAGGTTCGATACCAAAATCTATGGCAAAACCTTTTATGTCGAACGCGAAATGTTTGCGGGAATGGCATATCAAACGAAACAGATAAATGTTTCTAACGAGACATTAAAGGCTAACACTTCTTCCTTCCATCACATACATTATTCCATATATACTGGTCTATCCTTTCGATACTCGTGATGGCAGCAAGAAAATATTCCTCTAGTTTCTTAAAACTTATAAACTGTTGGCCGATAAGAATTTATTTTTTCATCTGCTGAAAGATTTGAATTTTCCACGAACTATAAGGTTCGCGTTTGTACAGCTTCGCGTGTTATGCAATTCCATCTTCGTATGGTTTCAGGACACACCAGTCGCCCCATCACTAAACCGATTTGGCATGAATCATTACATATATAACACGTGACTGTTGTTCTAAATTGAGGAGGGAAAACCTAGCTGAGTAACGGAATATTTAGCTAAGTATCTCTAAATACAGTTAATCGCACTCTATTCGATCACCTTTCAGGTTTATTGTATCAATATACAGGTGGTGTTTAGGGGAACGCTGGATAAAAGAGACGTCTTCAAAAGAAAATAATAGCATTCCATTTTTATGCAGCTCGATATTTTTAAGTTACTCAATTAGATGGTTTGCATTTATAACGTTGGTTGAATGGTTTGAACTTTTGATACGGCCATTTGCAATGAGTGGAGAGTTTGCGGAAGGTTGGTCTGAGTGGAATCTCTATTTTGTGAATTTTAGGAAGACAAAACATCATTGGTACTATTAGGTGAAAAATGTGGAGTTTTAAATTGAGAGAATATTATTTTCAAAGAAAGAATTGAAATAGAAATTTTTAGAGAAATTGAGAATGTACTTCTAAAGTTTCTTTGGTTGAAGTGCTCATTTTGTCTACGGGGTTTTTATGAATAGATTTATTATGGTCTTCGTTTAACAATTCTTCGACTTTCTCAAGTCACTGTGGTTTGCCTATAACCACTACATCTTTTGTCCGCTTTGAGGTAAAAGCAATAAGATTTAGTTACGAGTACAATTTCATCTCTATTAAAGGTTACGATGGAGAAGTTGACTATAATGCTTGAAATGTTCTTAGGATGAGAATTTTGTGAAAGTTTTTTCTGTTTCAGAGTTTATTATTCGCGAAGTTAATTCTTTCTTTTGTGTCATTTTAGGGAGTGAAATGTCATGTATCTAGTTCTTGTATGAGTACCATTACATTGATTCGATAAAGTTAAAATTTTTAGTTAGTTTTAAATTTAAATCGAAATTGAAATTCAGAATATGAGGGTTAATTTATCTCCAAATTTATCCTATTTATTTTTTTCCTAAGTTTTTTATCGTAAGCCATTAATCACTTTACAAACGGTAAGCTCGTTGAGAGATAGCGACGGAAATGTAACTTGCGATGCGAAGAGGAAAGCGAATATATTAAATATCTTTTATCAAAGCGTATTCACGGGCGATAGTTGCAGAGATACCCTTCCGGAGATTAATACGCTCCCATCAATGGAAAGTATATGCTTTACTGAAGATGGAATTGCAAAACTCTTACGTAATATTAAGCCAAACAAATCGCCAGGTCCAGAGGGTATTCCGGCTAGAGTATTGAAAGAAATGGCAGAAAGCGTCGCCCCTTATCTCAAAATTATATTTACCAAGTCCATGCGCGAAGGTAGAGTCCCAGTAGATTGGAAGTCAGCGAATGTTACGCCCGTTTATAAAAGTGGATTGAGGGAGAACCCAGGAAATTATAGGCCTATCTCATTAACTTCACTCTCCGGAAAAGTAATGGAGCACGTCGTTGTTAGCTCACTTATGAAGTTCTTAGATAGCAATCGTTTCCTCAGTAAGAACCAACACGGATTTAGAAAGAACCGATCATGCGAAACCCAACTAGCTCTATTCGTCCACGATATCTTAAAGTCTGCCGAAAGTAAAAAACAAGTGGACGCTATTTTCCTTGACTTCAAGAAAGCTTTCGACAGGGTCCCCCACTACAAATTAATTTACAAACTAAAATTAGCAGGTATCAACAAGGAAATAATTGAATGGATAAAGAATTTTCTACACGAGAGAGAACAGCAAGTGGTACTTGATGGCGTTAGTTCGAATAAAGTCAGAGTCACTTCAGGCGTACCCCAAGGCAGCGTAATCGGACCTTTACTCTTCCTCATTTATATCAATGACCTAAGCGACAAGATCGATAGCAATGTGAGGATATTTGCGGATGATTCGGTAATATATAGAGAAATATCAAGTGACGAAGATAGTGCTTCACTCTCAAACGACTTAGCTCATATACAAATGTGGTGCGAAAAATGGCAGCTAGATCTTAATGTAGATAAATGCTCTGTAGTAAATTTCTTCGAAAGGAAACAATTGAGTCAGAACCGCCCGTACAAAATTAGTGGAACGAATTTAAATGTAGTCGACTCAGTAGAATATCTTGGAATCACCCTAACCAATAACTTAAACTGGAGCACACACATTCGAAAAATATGCGGTAAAGCAACTAAAAAGCTCGGTTTTATAAAGCGTATTGTAGGTAGATGCGATGAAAAGGTTAGAGAGCGATGCTATTTTACGTTAGTTAGGCCCCATCTGGAATATGCGGCGAGTATATGGGACCCAGCGGATGAAACGAACTCTCGCGAACTCGAGAAAGTGCAGCGTAAGGCGATACGTTTTGTTAAAAAGTGCTACGATAGAGAAGCAAGTGTAACGCAAATGCTCACAGACGCAGGTTGGGAATCCTTGAAAGAAAGGAGATTAGAAGCTAGGCTGCGATTGTTAGATAAATTCAGAGGAAATACATTTTCGGATGACGTAATTGATATTATGCGACCCCCCTGCTACTTTGCCCGATCCGACAGTGAGCGTAAAATAAGAGAAATAGACGCGAGGACAAGTCGTTTTAGAGACTCTTTTTTTCCGCGAACGATACGCGATAGTAATAAATTAAGGAAGTAATTCTACTCTTGGTATTTACACCCCCTGCCACACGCCGGAAGGCGGCTTGTAGGGTATTTATGTAGATGTAGATGTAGATGTTACTCTAGAATGGGTTTGGGATTTTGGAAATATACGATAGATTTTTAGCTTTGGAAAAGATGTTATTAAACTAAGGGAAGATATTTAGATTTTTATAATCTTTGAGGAATATAATATCAGCACCGATTGTGTGAATCTTAATTTGTGAGTATTGTGTAAATTAAGATCCTTTGGCCGGAGAGCCAGTTTTCTGTAGGGAATTGTAGTATATGTAAGGAATGTACATCCTCTATGTGTCATGTTCTGGTGCAGTGGTCAACAACTGCGGACCACTGACTGTCGTGAGAAAACTTTGGTGGTCAGTGGATATATTTTAGCATATTGGATTTTATATTTATTATTAACTCAGAGTAACCTAAATAGTGTAGACGAGCGACAAAATGAATTTCATTACTATAAAATGGAATATTTTTAAGAAATTAAAAGAAATAAGGTTCTGTTAATACATTTAGAGTTTTAAAAAATGTATAATTACTTTTTGGAGATTTTTAAAATCTAATACATAAAATGAAACTTTGATGATAGTTGTGTAAAAAGGATTCTCGGGTTTCCACCCGTGAAAGATCAGGTTACGCTGCTGTCGCTCGATCGATTCAATGGCTGACTCAGTCATCGAAACAGCAGTGTCACCTGATCTTACACGGGTGGAAATCCTTTTTACATAGAGTAATAACAAGTGTGGAAAATAGCGACATGAGTGGGACTCGAACCCAGGTCTCCCACTTTCCGGGCAGGTATTCTAACCACTGAACTACCATGCTGCGTCTCTTCCATACTGTTAAGGGAATGCTTTGTGAGCAAGGCGGGCAGCCTCCGATCCTCATATTTTACAATAGTTATTTTTCAAATATTCGTACCTTTTAGAAACTTCATATCAGCGGTCCGTGAGATCCGAAAAGAATGCGACCATTGTTCCAGTGGAAAATGATAAACCCAATTCTGCAATTGAAACCCTTTCCATAAATGACGCCTTCTCATTAACATTGTCTATGTTAAGCGAAATTCGATGAACCCGTTGAAATTTGATACGCGCGATTAGCAGTTAACATTCTGGAAGACATGAAACAGTTGATTGCGAAAGAAATCTGCGGCGACATGAACGAAGAAATCTACCGTTGTTATAAAAACTCCATCACCTCATCACGTCGCCATAACTTCTTTTCCCACCTCGTTAAATAATCGTCAAGGCTACACAAACCTACTTGATTCGCCGTCGAATCACCATGGACGCATCCTCGGCATGTTCCTCATCAATCTATCCTTAATCTCCTCTCCTTTTATCTCCTACTTTGAGTCCAAATTACGACTCCAAATGCGTCTCATAAATAAGCAGATAGGGCATTTTCACGGAGATACGTTTTTTGAGTAAGCTCAGTGATTTATCGCGGTTTCTTTATCTTCCCTTTATTCTTCTTTAATCTGAGATATTAATTTATGTATCTGTTGAAATATGAAGAGCGTTTAATGATTTAGGTAAAAATGAACCCCGAAAATTCAGAAAGAAAGAGTTCTTGTCATGAATTATTATTTTCGTCTTACTTATATTTATTATGCATGCATTAAACAATCATCGCTTAGGGAGTGAGTATATATTGTGCTTGTATTTATAGTGTAAAAATTACGTAATTATTTACGTAAAAGACGGCCATCAGGCACGCACCCTGATCGCAGTTTAGTCTTAATTATGGCAAACGTTGAGAAATGTTGCTCTAGATCACTATGTACAATTTTTAGTTATTGACCTAATTCGATTATTTTACGGATACTTAATTTTTTGATGAATATTAGTCAAACTATTTCAAAATTTAGTGGCAATTTAGAAAAATTTATAAAAAATAAAAATTAAATGAATAAAATAAACGGACATCGTTCTACATCAGTGCTTCCCAACCTATTTGCCGCATCACATTAGTGTACCGTACTACGTCTTGCTGCACCGCGTAGTTTTCAGAGTTACATATCTCTAACTTTGCATTAAATATACACTGCCCCTAGAGATATTTCTTTATTATTAAGAGTCTAATTGTTGGTTGTTATGATGTTTATAAAACATTTTCCGTTCCCATTTCAAAATGTTGTGGTCGATTTATTAGCAAGATGCCTATCAATACTTTTATGTTAAAAACGTTCGGCGAACAATTGATTCGTCAACCAGATCTCTTCTTAATGTCGTAAATAATTAATTGAATTCGGAGTTGGTTAATCTGTTCTTCAGTAAATTGATGCATACAATTATTCTCTCTTAAAGCAAACCATATGAGAGGTTTAGAAGAAACTTTGCGGCATATTGTTTTGTTCCAATATTACTTCTCTTGAACATAGTAGTTGACAAAAGAAGAGAAAGACTTTGTTTATTTTCCACAGTATATTTTCAATACGACCGGTTTCTTATCGGAGTAGCATCACCAGTGATCGCCTGATGATGCTACTCCAGTAGTGAAACCGGTCGTGTTGAAAATATACTGTGGAAAATCAACAAAGTCTTTCTCTTCTTTTGTCAACTACCATGGCTTTCCACAAAGTTACGCCTGACCATTTAGATTTTATTCTCTTGAACATATGTCACGCAAATCTACGTCAATGAACTTGAATTGTGTATCTTTAGTTATTGGCATCGAAGTTTATTTTAGTTAATCAACTCTAGTTATATTCAGTTAACATCAGTTCTAGTTATTAACACTACCTACTAAACGGTGTAACTGATAGCCTTACTATAGCGGACTACACGCTGTAAAATACGTCATTTTCTTCCATATCAATTTCTACATCTTATTTACTTCTAACAATTCGTTTTAGCAGCCATTTATCAAAATGTTTTAAGCAGACGTCCAAGCTTATCTATCTTCTACTAGCCTCTTAATAGAGGCTGTTTTGCATGTTAAATGCAAGTTCAAAATTGCCATTAAAATCTATAAGTCGGAGCAAATGAACTTTTGTTACTTTTTCCTGTAATTAATTTTGAAGATAATCTTCAAATCTTCATGTAACTCTTTGTTTCCTATTCTTCTAATGGTATTTAAAGAGTTATCCGTTTTCTTAGCATATTTCCACTTTTAAATGAAAAAATAAACACATTCGGAATCGACTAAATAAGTATTTAACGAACAGGAAGAATATATATTATAATTGATTTAAAATCTTCAGCATACGTTCAGAGCACATAAATGCATGAGGAAGTAATGCAAAAAGCGAAAGAGTTTAGATATAAAGAAATTATGAGGCCAATGTTATGTATGGGATCCGCATGATAATATTAATATTAAAAGGCCGATAAAGTACAACGAAATGTAGCTATGTGTGTATTACGGAGACATAAGAAGAAGATAGTGTAACTAAAATTCTTGGTTGGGAAAATGTAGAAAAAAGGCGGAGGGTTAATCGATTGGTAGGCATCTTTCAGGTGATGAACGGTGGTGAGGCTTAGAATGAGTTAAGAAGCTGAATAGAAGAACCGATTTACATTAATTGAGGGGGTCATAAGCAGAAGTTAAAGCTGACAAAACAAATAAAAGATTTTGCTATTGTATTCGTTCATAAAAAGAGGGATTAAAGAGCAAAATAATTTACCTGAAGAGTTATTCATACCCTTACCAAAGGAAATCAGATAATGATGTAAATTTTATCGTAATTCATTCATTGTAATTGTAATTCATGTCTTGGAGATTATCTATTGCTATCGTTTTTATTTTTAACTACGTGTGTTTGATTAAGCTGCCTGCAGACTTGTCTAATCGCGGCCAAATTTTGCAAATACGAGAAACGAAAAACTACCCCTTACATCTTACTACTCGGAGAAAAGAAAATTAATTACTCCGTTATTCCTTATCTTAAGCCATATTTTAGACTTTCGCTTCATGTAATATTCAGCCGACAATTTCAATACGTTGACTAAACCGGTCGGATAAAATTGTTTGTGGAAGCTAGTTAGTGTTTTCCTCTAAGTTGGAAAACGATATTTTATATGTAACCGTTCGGTTCGATTCTCCTGCTTATACGGTTGTCCTTTTCATGGAGCCGTACTCACTTTCTTTCCCCTTTGGAGTCCTCCTCAAGCCTCTTTCCTCCAACCCTCTTGTCTCTTCACTGCTCTATCACTCCGATAATCACTCTGTCCCTTTTCTTGCTGCACTCGTCACTCCCAAATTAAAGATTCCACTTCTCAAAAACTCTTAACCTAATCATCTGAGCGACTTCCTTCTTTACCAATCTTTTTCTCTCCCTTATCTCTCCCTCGTCTCACAGATTACGTCTCTTCTCTCCCTCCTTCACTTTGCTCTCCCTTTCGCTATTTTCCTTCCATCTCCTTCTCCATCTTCCTCTGATAACTCCTTTACCAATATTTGTACACATCTTCTTCTCTCTTTCAAACCAAATCTGTGTTCCAGATGTGAACCTCGGTAATCTTCATTTTTTTTCAACGATTGGGAAGAATCTTCATCTTTATTCTTGATACAGAAAGCAAATAATTCTTACAACTCCTCTTCTATGAAAAATAGATAACACTCTCACGGGCTCCCGGATAGCCAAGTGGGCAACGCGTTCGAATGCGGCGAACGCGATCCCTGCGTGCGAAATGACCAAAGCAGTCGAAGCACTTTTGACGACACTCTCACGATTACAGTGTTAAAAATATGTCCTAAAGAGAGTTTTTTGTAGAATCCACGGAAGATGGTTTATACATTTCCTTCCGTGCATTTTGGTAAGGGTAAAGAAGCTTAAGGGGTTGTATGTCGTATCACTTCTTAAAAACGATTCCTACTTGCAGTGTAGCTTACGAGGCCGCCTTCGACGTCACTTCATTTTCGCACTGTCTCATCGATGATCGATTATTATAAGTGAAGAAGATCTTCTGCAGCTGCGGGCGGAGAGAAGAGGCAGTGGTCAAGTCTCCTACGGCTCTCTCTCGGCGGGTACTTGAGGAACAGATGTTTTATGGCTTACCCTATTGTTACATCTATACTTTTAATGTAATAATAATATAATAACTCAGGCAAGAATGTTCGGGGTCCCTGGTAGGCATTCACGGCTACCATAGCGGTCACGGGGTCCACATAGTCCCCGTCGTATATCACCGTATATATATATACCCCGTCGTATACCAGGTAATGCCCTGCTGATCTTACTTCTCGTCCTCAGCTCACAATTCTGTTCCATTTTTTCCACGTTTTTAAGGAATCCCCTCAGTGATTTTGGGAAAGACTCTAAAGCTCCTGCAGTCAAACTATTCCAGTCCTTGACTGTTCCGTTAAGAAAACAGAATTTACTTATATTGGTTTTTGTTTCGTGTAATTTACTTTATATTTATGTCCGCGCCTACCATAGAACTCTGCCTCACTTATCCTATTATCCTATAAACTCCTTACATGAAGTTTACCCTGTAGTAGGGTTAGATGTAAGAAGAGACTTGTTAGTCTCAATCTCGCCCTGAATAAAGTCCTTTATTATTATTATTATTGTTATTATAAACGGTTTAAAGAATATGGCTAGTCTTTTCTTTTTCCTTCGTGATTCTAAACTTTTCCAATCTAATTCTTTAGGTTGGGAAATTCTTTAGGTCGTTACGCTTTCCTGCCCATCATATCTTCCTAAAACGAACCTAAACGCTTTTCTCTGTATTCTTTTATGATATTTCTTGAGCCGTACTTCATGTAGATCCCGCAAGCTTTCCCTATATTCTAAAAAAGATTTATGGGTCTAAACTTTTTAACTGATTTTTTACTACCCCCCTTAATTATGGTACTACTATAGCAATTTTCCAACCCATTGAATTATGTTATTAATACCTATGTTAAATATTAAGATAAAGGACGATTTCACGATCTCCTACTCTAATCATTATCATAATACTCTTGTAACTTTTTAAATTCCTCACTTTCTTGAGGATATCATTGTAACCTATTGTAAAAGATGGAACCTAACTAACGATTTACACGAGTCTCCTCTGCATTCTTATGAAATTTTCTAAGTGTTCGCATGACAAAGTGCAGCGCTTTATTAGCTTTCAGAATTACTCTTCCCATGTGCTCATTCCATTTTAGATCACTGGTGAAGGTAATCCCAATATACTTAATCTCGTTTTCCTTCGGTATTGCATATCCTCTTACAATGTACGAGTTTTGAATTCTATTTTTGTTAAAACTGATGCTTCTACATTTACTGATATTAATGTCCAGCTAACTTATTTGAGGTTACCCATTCAAGAAGGGCGTTTAGATCCTGTTGCAGTTCATCACTCTCGCCTTCACTCATAATTTTTCTGTAAATAATGTAATCATCGGCAAATAATCTGACTTTGGATTTAATAACATCCGGTAGGTCATTGGCGAATATGAGGAAAAATAACGGTCCTAATACGATTCCTTGAGCAACTCCTAGCAACGCCACCTTTATCTCAGTGGATTGCGCATAGCCAACTTTTACCTTTTGTTTTCTGCCTTTGATAAATGACTATCCGATTTAGTATTCAGCTATCTAACCCCATAGTGTTGATTTTCGTCAATTGCAGATTATGACCTACAACGTCTAACCCTTTAGCTAATGCTATTACAATTGCATCGATCTGTCCTCCTTTATCCTGAGCTTCTACTAAATCCTGATGCAAACTTAACATCTGAGATTCGCAAGAATATCCTAATCGTTAATCCAACCTTTCACCTCCCAAATGTCTTTTAAGTAATCAGAGATCATTCTTTCAGACAATTTTCAGACAACACTCTTTAAACTTATGGGTCTAAACTTTTTAACTGATTTTTTACTACCCCCCTTAATTATGGTACTACTATAGCAATTTTCCAACCCATTGAATTATGTTATTAATACCTATGTTAAATATTAAGATAAAGGACGATTTCACGATCTCCTACTCTAATCATTATCATAATACTCTTGTAACTTTTTAAATTCCTCACTTTCTTGAGGATATCATTGTAACCTATTGTAAAAGATGGAACCTAACTAACGATTTACACGAGTCTCCTCTGCATTCTTATGAAATTTTCTAAGTGTTCGCATGACAAAGTGCAGCGCTTTATTAGCTTTCAGAATTACTCTTCCCATGTGCTCATTCCATTTTAGATCACTGGTGAAGGTAATCCCAATATACTTAATCTCGTTTTCCTTCGGTATTGCATATCCTCTTACAATGTACGAGTTTTGAATTCTATTTTTGTTAAAACTGATGCTTCTACATTTACTGATATTAATGTCCAGCTAACTTATTTGAGGTTACCCATTCAAGAAGGGCGTTTAGATCCTGTTGCAGTTCATCACTCTCGCCTTCACTCATAATTTTTCTGTAAATAATGTAATCATCGGCAAATAATCTGACTTTGGATTTAATAACATCCGGTAGGTCATTGGCGAATATGAGGAAAAATAACGGTCCTAATACGATTCCTTGAGCAACTCCTAGCAACGCCACCTTTATCTCAGTGGATTGCGCATAGCCAACTTTTACCTTTTGTTTTCTGCCTTTGATAAATGACTATCCGATTTAGTATTCAGCTATCTAACCCCATAGTGTTGATTTTCGTCAATTGCAGATTATGACCTACAACGTCTAACCCTTTAGCTAATGCTATTACAATTGCATCGATCTGTCCTCCTTTATCCTGAGCTTCTACTAAATCCTGATGCAAACTTAACATCTGAGATTCGCAAGAATATCCTAATCGTTAATCCAACCTTTCACCTCCCAAATGTCTTTTAAGTAATCAGAGATCATTCTTTCAGACAATTTTCAGACAACACTCTTTAAACTTATGGGTCTAAACTTTTTAACTGATTTTTTACTACCCCCCTTAATTATGGTACTACTATAGCAATTTTCCAACCCATTGAATTATGTTATTAATACCTATGTTAAATATTAAGATAAAGGACGATTTCACGATCTCCTACTCTAATCATTATCATAATACTCTTGTAACTTTTTAAATTCCTCACTTTCTTGAGGATATCATTGTAACCTATTGTAAAAGATGGAACCTAACTAACGATTTACACGAGTCTCCTCTGCATTCTTATGAAATTTTCTAAGTGTTCGCATGACAAAGTGCAGCGCTTTATTAGCTTTCAGAATTACTCTTCCCATGTGCTCATTCCATTTTAGATCACTGGTGAAGGTAATCCCAATATACTTAATCTCGTTTTCCTTCGGTATTGCATATCCTCTTACAATGTACGAGTTTTGAATTCTATTTTTGTTAAAACTGATGCTTCTACATTTACTGATATTAATGTCCAGCTAACTTATTTGAGGTTACCCATTCAAGAAGGGCGTTTAGATCCTGTTGCAGTTCATCACTCTCGCCTTCACTCATAATTTTTCTGTAAATAATGTAATCATCGGCAAATAATCTGACTTTGGATTTAATAACATCCGGTAGGTCATTGGCGAATATGAGGAAAAATAACGGTCCTAATACGATTCCTTGAGCAACTCCTAGCAACGCCACCTTTATCTCAGTGGATTGCGCATAGCCAACTTTTACCTTTTGTTTTCTGCCTTTGATAAATGACTATCCGATTTAGTATTCAGCTATCTAACCCCATAGTGTTGATTTTCGTCAATTGCAGATTATGACCTACAACGTCTAACCCTTTAGCTAATGCTATTACAATTGCATCGATCTGTCCTCCTTTATCCTGAGCTTCTACTAAATCCTGATGCAAACTTAACATCTGAGATTCGCAAGAATATCCTAATCGTTAATCCAACCTTTCACCTCCCAAATGTCTTTTAAGTAATCAGAGATCATTCTTTCAGACAATTTTCAGACAACACTCTTTAAACTTATGGGTCTAAACTTTTTAACTGATTTTTTACTACCCCCCTTAATTATGGTACTACTATAGCAATTTTCCAACCCATTGAATTATGTTATTAATACCTATGTTAAATATTAAGATAAAGGACGATTTCACGATCTCCTACTCTAATCATTATCATAATACTCTTGTAACTTTTTAAATTCCTCACTTTCTTGAGGATATCATTGTAACCTATTGTAAAAGATGGAACCTAACTAACGATTTACACGAGTCTCCTCTGCATTCTTATGAAATTTTCTAAGTGTTCGCATGACAAAGTGCAGCGCTTTATTAGCTTTCAGAATTACTCTTCCCATGTGCTCATTCCATTTTAGATCACTGGTGAAGGTAATCCCAATATACTTAATCTCGTTTTCCTTCGGTATTGCATATCCTCTTACAATGTACGAGTTTTGAATTCTATTTTTGTTAAAACTGATGCTTCTACATTTACTGATATTAATGTCCAGCTAACTTATTTGAGGTTACCCATTCAAGAAGGGCGTTTAGATCCTGTTGCAGTTCATCACTCTCGCCTTCACTCATAATTTTTCTGTAAATAATGTAATCATCGGCAAATAATCTGACTTTGGATTTAATAACATCCGGTAGGTCATTGGCGAATATGAGGAAAAATAACGGTCCTAATACGATTCCTTGAGCAACTCCTAGCAACGCCACCTTTATCTCAGTGGATTGCGCATAGCCAACTTTTACCTTTTGTTTTCTGCCTTTGATAAATGACTATCCGATTTAGTATTCAGCTATCTAACCCCATAGTGTTGATTTTCGTCAATTGCAGATTATGACCTACAACGTCTAACCCTTTAGCTAATGCTATTACAATTGCATCGATCTGTCCTCCTTTATCCTGAGCTTCTACTAAATCCTGATGCAAACTTAACATCTGAGATTCGCAAGAATATCCTAATCGTTAATCCAACCTTTCACCTCCCAAATGTCTTTTAAGTAATCAGAGATCATTCTTTCAGACAATTTTCAGACAACACTCTTTAAACTTATGGGTCTAAACTTTTTAACTGATTTTTTACTACCCCCCTTAATTATGGTACTACTATAGCAATTTTCCAACCCATTGAATTATGTTATTAATACCTATGTTAAATATTAAGATAAAGGACGATTTCACGATCTCCTACTCTAATCATTATCATAATACTCTTGTAACTTTTTAAATTCCTCACTTTCTTGAGGATATCATTGTAACCTATTGTAAAAGATGGAACCTAACTAACGATTTACACGAGTCTCCTCTGCATTCTTATGAAATTTTCTAAGTGTTCGCATGACAAAGTGCAGCGCTTTATTAGCTTTCAGAATTACTCTTCCCATGTGCTCATTCCATTTTAGATCACTGGTGAAGGTAATCCCAATATACTTAATCTCGTTTTCCTTCGGTATTGCATATCCTCTTACAATGTACGAGTTTTGAATTCTATTTTTGTTAAAACTGATGCTTCTACATTTACTGATATTAATGTCCAGCTAACTTATTTGAGGTTACCCATTCAAGAAGGGCGTTTAGATCCTGTTGCAGTTCATCACTCTCGCCTTCACTCATAATTTTTCTGTAAATAATGTAATCATCGGCAAATAATCTGACTTTGGATTTAATAACATCCGGTAGGTCATTGGCGAATATGAGGAAAAATAACGGTCCTAATACGATTCCTTGAGCAACTCCTAGCAACGCCACCTTTATCTCAGTGGATTGCGCATAGCCAACTTTTACCTTTTGTTTTCTGCCTTTGATAAATGACTATCCGATTTAGTATTCAGCTATCTAACCCCATAGTGTTGATTTTCGTCAATTGCAGATTATGACCTACAACGTCTAACCCTTTAGCTAATGCTATTACAATTGCATCGATCTGTCCTCCTTTATCCTGAGCTTCTACTAAATCCTGATGCAAACTTAACATCTGAGATTCGCAAGAATATCCTAATCGTTAATCCAACCTTTCACCTCCCAAATGTCTTTTAAGTAATCAGAGATCATTCTTTCAGACAATTTTCAGACAACACTCTTTAAACTTATGGGTCTAAACTTTTTAACTGATTTTTTACTACCCCCCTTAATTATGGTACTACTATAGCAATTTTCCAACCCATTGAATTATGTTATTAATACCTATGTTAAATATTAAGATAAAGGACGATTTCACGATCTCCTACTCTAANAACAATCATCAGGAGCTTAAAAAGATGTTTTATACAGATACACTTTCTATTTTCTCAATATTATTCTTCCATTTCTTGTTAATCAAGAAGCCAACTCCTCCAAGTCTTCCATCCTTTGTTCCCCTATAATAAAAAGTATGCTCTTCGTTGAGTGTGACCAGTTCTTCTGATTTTCTTCTCACCTCACTGAGTCCGATGACATCGGACTCAAAAAATCATTTAGGGTATTTCTAGGTAAGATAGAACGTTCAAATTCACGTCATCAATAGAGCGCAAACACCTCTATAGCACACCTAAAGGATTTTTCCCTGAGGGTCCTTAGTTCGATGCTGTGGCAGTTTTTCTGTCTGAAGTTCATGAATTCATTTAGGGCATTTTCCGTTAAGATAGAAACATGCAATTCACGGTGTTGTTAGAATAGATGATTGTTTATCGTATGCCGTAAAGATGTTTGCCCTAAATGCCCAGATTCGATCACAGTACCATTCAAATGACCAAATTTTCAAAAATTCGTAATGGTATTTCCCGGGCAGGTAGAAGGTTGAAATTCGCTACATCTATAGAAGATAGGGATTTCTATCGTCTGCCGTAAGGATATTTGTCCTAACAGACTCAGGTTCGATGCTAGGACAAATCGTATGGAGGTATTTTGAATAATTTGTTTACGTTTTGTAGTTGGTGGATGGCAGTCCGTTTATAGAATGGTTAAGTGTTGCAGGAGGTGTACAATGCATTAGTTAATCTATCTTACATTAAGCTTGCAGTATGCAAGCAACTTTTACTCGTGTATATATATATATGGAGAAGCGTCTATATAAAGAGATTCAACTATTTAGGGATAACATGGCAACGAGAAGCCCAGAATAGAGGGAATTGG
>KZ309521.1:210849-227994 GCA_000376725.2 Ladona fulva
ATATATCTGGAGAAGCGTCTATATAAAGGGATTAACTTTTTTCATATCCAAGTCTAATATTTACTAAACTGATCCTTTTGTCCGTTTTGTGCTCTTTAAAATATATTTTTTTATATTTTACAAATTCTATTTAAACGATTTTCGTGGTAATCTTCCTTTTTGCTAAAAATTGCACTTCAAATAAGTTGGTAATTTTTTTGGTTGTTTTTTTTTGTTTTTCTATCTCGTCTGTTTTCCCCTTTATCTTTCCGAGACGTACAATTCCTGTTTAGTATGCTTATTTTCTATTCTCGCGACAGAATTGAAGCACAATGTTGTTTGAGGACTGGGAATAACGGATTCTTAAGACGTGTATTATGTATCAGAAATGAAATTGTAGATGCGTTTTTCAGATAATTCCCTCCGCATAATTACTTATCCAAGGTCGACTCCCGCGAGATGAGTTTCTCCTTTTCCATGTTATCCATAATGCTTTTTTTAAATTAATTTCAGAGAGAGGAAAGAATACATTTATCCAGCTATGAAACCTTGTATCCTACCGCTTACCCATCAGAGAGGTCATTTCTCAATTATTAAAGCAGAAAATATCTAGAGATAACTTTCCAGGAAAAATTCATACTCTGTTTGTGGAAACAATTCGGGGATAAAAAAATAACTTCCTCCAAAACAAGGGACTGAAATACGAGACAATGTCTCGTGTTAGCCACATTCGGAATAAAGGAAATGAAGATAAGGATGTCGTTTTGTAGAATATGTAAGAGTCATTGCTCCTCTTAAGTAAGATTGTAGTATTGTCCTCGGAAATGAACAAAGTACGCTACGAATAATTTCTAAATGGTCTTTTTCAATTGTTATATATACTTAATGCCCCACCCTTTCCTCTACCTTTTATGGAATTCGTTCTTATTTTCCATTTACGTACTCTTCTGAGTTTCTTATTCGAAACGATCCCTGTTTATTATTTGATATTACGAGCTCGCACCTATTGCTAGTCGAGGGTTATTATTGGTCCTTTATATCACACAGAAATCCTGAGAAACTTCGCTTAGACATAGAAATAATTTCATGATTATTTATTTAAAATAATACGGCATATTTTAACTATAGTTATATGATACGATAATATATATCTTAGTATTGACTATCTGTAATTATTTGTAATGACTGAAGGTTCATCAAGCATTCCGTGTGTGTAACATTTACCAATACTCGTAGTTTTACTGTGATACATATTTAAATTATATGATTTATTATTAGATTTTAACGTTTTCTACTTATGTATGAATGTATTCCGAAAGCTATTATAATTATGTTTTAATGTTATGACGCTGCTACCTGGTGTAAATTAAAATAGCAACTTTATAATAATAATCACAATTGTTTTATCAATTTCTCAAGTTCCAATTACAAATACTAAAAAAGAAAGCATCATTAAAACCTTCAAATGTAAATATATTGGAACTGTAAGAGGTTCTTAATACGACTGTTAATTTTCTGTCTTCAAGCCAGTCGCTATAGGCGATAGTTTTAGGTTGAATAGAAGAAATATCTTTCCTTTAGAAATATGTATTCCCAAAGGAGTGATAAATTCTCTATACTAAGTTGTATCTCTGAAATGCAGTGGCTNATTGTACTTTTGCAAGCTATCTCTCTCTTTTCTCGTCTCATATGACAAAGGGTTAGATGTAAGAAGAGACTTGTTAGTCTCAATCTCGCCCTGAATAAAGTCCTTTATTATTATTATTATTGTTATTATAAACGGTTTAAAGAATATGGCTAGTCTTTTCTTTTTCCTTCGTGATTCTAAACTTTTCCAATCTAATTCTTTAGGTTGGGAAATTCTTTAGGTCGTTACGCTTTCCTGCCCATCATATCTTCCTAAAACGAACCTAAACGCTTTTCTCTGTATTCTTTTATGATATTTCTTGAGCCGTACTTCATGTAGATCCCGCAAGCTTTCCCTATATTCTAAAAAAGATTTATGGGTCTAAACTTTTTAACTGATTTTTTACTACCCCCCTTAATTATGGTACTACTATAGCAATTTTCCAACCCATTGAATTATGTTATTAATACCTATGTTAAATATTAAGATAGAGGACGATTTCACGATCTCCTACTATAATCATTATCATAATACTCTTGTAACTTTTTAAATTCCTCACTTTCTTGAGGATATCATTGTAACCTATTGTAAAAGATGGAACCTAACTAACGATTTACACGAGTCTCCTCTGCATTCTTATGAAATTTTCTAAGTGTTCGCATGACAAAGTGCAGCGCTTTATTAGCTTTCAGAATTACTCTTCCCATGTGCTCATTCCATTTTAGATCACTGGTGAAGGTAATCCCAATATACTTAATCTCGTTTTCCTTCGGTATTGCATATCCTCTTACAATGTACGAGTTTTGAATTCTATTTTTGTTAAAACTGATGCTTCTACATTTACTGATATTAATGTCCAGCTAACTTATTTGAGGTTACCCATTCAAGAAGGGCGTTTAGATCCTGTTGCAGTTCATCACTCTCGCCTTCACTCATAATTTTTCTGTAAATAATGTAATCATCGGCAAATAATCTGACTTTGGATTTAATAACATCCGGTAGGTCATTGGCGAATATGAGGAAAAATAACGGTCCTAATACGATTCCTTGAGCAACTCCTAGCAACGCCACCTTTATCTCAGTGGATTGCGCATAGCCAACTTTTACCTTTTGTTTTCTGCCTTTGATAAATGACTATCCGATTTAGTATTCAGCTATCTAACCCCATAGTGTTGATTTTCGTCAATTGCAGATTATGACCTACAACGTCTAACCCTTTAGCTAATGCTATTACAATTGCATCGATCTGTCCTCCTTTATCCTGAGCTTCTACTAAATCCTGATGCAAACTTAACATCTGAGATTCGCAAGAATATCCTAATCGTTAATCCAACCTTTCACCTCCCAAATGTCTTTTAAGTAATCAGAGATCATTCTTTCAGACAATTTTCAGACAACACTCTTTAAACTTATGGGTCTAAACTTTTTAACTGATTTTTTACTACCCCCCTTAATTATGGTACTACTATAGCAATTTTCCAACCCATTGAATTATGTTATTAATACCTATGTTAAATATTAAGATAAAGGACGATTTCACGATCTCCTACTCTAATCATTATCATAATACTCTTGTAACTTTTTAAATTCCTCACTTTCTTGAGGATATCATTGTAACCTATTGTAAAAGATGGAACCTAACTAACGATTTACACGAGTCTCCTCTGCATTCTTATGAAATTTTCTAAGTGTTCGCATGACAAAGTGCAGCGCTTTATTAGCTTTCAGAATTACTCTTCCCATGTGCTCATTCCATTTTAGATCACTGGTGAAGGTAATCCCAATATACTTAATCTCGTTTTCCTTCGGTATTGCATATCCTCTTACAATGTACGAGTTTTGAATTCTATTTTTGTTAAAACTGATGCTTCTACATTTACTGATATTAATGTCCAGCTAACTTATTTGAGGTTACCCATTCAAGAAGGGCGTTTAGATCCTGTTGCAGTTCATCACTCTCGCCTTCACTCATAATTTTTCTGTAAATAATGTAATCATCGGCAAATAATCTGACTTTGGATTTAATAACATCCGGTAGGTCATTGGCGAATATGAGGAAAAATAACGGTCCTAATACGATTCCTTGAGCAACTCCTAGCAACGCCACCTTTATCTCAGTGGATTGCGCATAGCCAACTTTTACCTTTTGTTTTCTGCCTTTGATAAATGACTATCCGATTTAGTATTCAGCTATCTAACCCCATAGTGTTGATTTTCGTCAATTGCAGATTATGACCTACAACGTCTAACCCTTTAGCTAATGCTATTACAATTGCATCGATCTGTCCTCCTTTATCCTGAGCTTCTACTAAATCCTGATGCAAACTTAACATCTGAGATTCGCAAGAATATCCTAATCGTTAATCCAACCTTTCACCTCCCAAATGTCTTTTAAGTAATCAGAGATCATTCTTTCAGACAATTTTCAGACAACACTCTTTAAACTTATGGGTCTAAACTTTTTAACTGATTTTTTACTACCCCCCTTAATTATGGTACTACTATAGCAATTTTCCAACCCATTGAATTATGTTATTAATACCTATGTTAAATATTAAGATAAAGGACGATTTCACGATCTCCTACTCTAATCATTATCATAATACTCTTGTAACTTTTTAAATTCCTCACTTTCTTGAGGATATCATTGTAACCTATTGTAAAAGATGGAACCTAACTAACGATTTACACGAGTCTCCTCTGCATTCTTATGAAATTTTCTAAGTGTTCGCATGACAAAGTGCAGCGCTTTATTAGCTTTCAGAATTACTCTTCCCATGTGCTCATTCCATTTTAGATCACTGGTGAAGGTAATCCCAATATACTTAATCTCGTTTTCCTTCGGTATTGCATATCCTCTTACAATGTACGAGTTTTGAATTCTATTTTTGTTAAAACTGATGCTTCTACATTTACTGATATTAATGTCCAGCTAACTTATTTGAGGTTACCCATTCAAGAAGGGCGTTTAGATCCTGTTGCAGTTCATCACTCTCGCCTTCACTCATAATTTTTCTGTAAATAATGTAATCATCGGCAAATAATCTGACTTTGGATTTAATAACATCCGGTAGGTCATTGGCGAATATGAGGAAAAATAACGGTCCTAATACGATTCCTTGAGCAACTCCTAGCAACGCCACCTTTATCTCAGTGGATTGCGCATAGCCAACTTTTACCTTTTGTTTTCTGCCTTTGATAAATGACTATCCGATTTAGTATTCAGCTATCTAACCCCATAGTGTTGATTTTCGTCAATTGCAGATTATGACCTACAACGTCTAACCCTTTAGCTAATGCTATTACAATTGCATCGATCTGTCCTCCTTTATCCTGAGCTTCTACTAAATCCTGATGCAAACTTAACATCTGAGATTCGCAAGAATATCCTAATCGTTAATCCAACCTTTCACCTCCCAAATGTCTTTTAAGTAATCAGAGATCATTCTTTCAGACAATTTTCAGACAACACTCTTTAAACTTATGGGTCTAAACTTTTTAACTGATTTTTTACTACCCCCCTTAATTATGGTACTACTATAGCAATTTTCCAACCCATTGAATTATGTTATTAATACCTATGTTAAATATTAAGATAAAGGACGATTTCACGATCTCCTACTCTAATCATTATCATAATACTCTTGTAACTTTTTAAATTCCTCACTTTCTTGAGGATATCATTGTAACCTATTGTAAAAGATGGAACCTAACTAACGATTTACACGAGTCTCCTCTGCATTCTTATGAAATTTTCTAAGTGTTCGCATGACAAAGTGCAGCGCTTTATTAGCTTTCAGAATTACTCTTCCCATGTGCTCATTCCATTTTAGATCACTGGTGAAGGTAATCCCAATATACTTAATCTCGTTTTCCTTCGGTATTGCATATCCTCTTACAATGTACGAGTTTTGAATTCTATTTTTGTTAAAACTGATGCTTCTACATTTACTGATATTAATGTCCAGCTAACTTATTTGAGGTTACCCATTCAAGAAGGGCGTTTAGATCCTGTTGCAGTTCATCACTCTCGCCTTCACTCATAATTTTTCTGTAAATAATGTAATCATCGGCAAATAATCTGACTTTGGATTTAATAACATCCGGTAGGTCATTGGCGAATATGAGGAAAAATAACGGTCCTAATACGATTCCTTGAGCAACTCCTAGCAACGCCACCTTTATCTCAGTGGATTGCGCATAGCCAACTTTTACCTTTTGTTTTCTGCCTTTGATAAATGACTATCCGATTTAGTATTCAGCTATCTAACCCCATAGTGTTGATTTTCGTCAATTGCAGATTATGACCTACAACGTCTAACCCTTTAGCTAATGCTATTACAATTGCATCGATCTGTCCTCCTTTATCCTGAGCTTCTACTAAATCCTGATGCAAACTTAACATCTGAGATTCGCAAGAATATCCTAATCGTTAATCCAACCTTTCACCTCCCAAATGTCTTTTAAGTAATCAGAGATCATTCTTTCAGACAATTTTCAGACAACACTCTTTAAACTTATGGGTCTAAACTTTTTAACTGATTTTTTACTACCCCCCTTAATTATGGTACTACTATAGCAATTTTCCAACCCATTGAATTATGTTATTAATACCTATGTTAAATATTAAGATAAAGGACGATTTCACGATCTCCTACTCTAATCATTATCATAATACTCTTGTAACTTTTTAAATTCCTCACTTTCTTGAGGATATCATTGTAACCTATTGTAAAAGATGGAACCTAACTAACGATTTACACGAGTCTCCTCTGCATTCTTATGAAATTTTCTAAGTGTTCGCATGACAAAGTGCAGCGCTTTATTAGCTTTCAGAATTACTCTTCCCATGTGCTCATTCCATTTTAGATCACTGGTGAAGGTAATCCCAATATACTTAATCTCGTTTTCCTTCGGTATTGCATATCCTCTTACAATGTACGAGTTTTGAATTCTATTTTTGTTAAAACTGATGCTTCTACATTTACTGATATTAATGTCCAGCTAACTTATTTGAGGTTACCCATTCAAGAAGGGCGTTTAGATCCTGTTGCAGTTCATCACTCTCGCCTTCACTCATAATTTTTCTGTAAATAATGTAATCATCGGCAAATAATCTGACTTTGGATTTAATAACATCCGGTAGGTCATTGGCGAATATGAGGAAAAATAACGGTCCTAATACGATTCCTTGAGCAACTCCTAGCAACGCCACCTTTATCTCAGTGGATTGCGCATAGCCAACTTTTACCTTTTGTTTTCTGCCTTTGATAAATGACTATCCGATTTAGTATTCAGCTATCTAACCCCATAGTGTTGATTTTCGTCAATTGCAGATTATGACCTACAACGTCTAACCCTTTAGCTAATGCTATTACAATTGCATCGATCTGTCCTCCTTTATCCTGAGCTTCTACTAAATCCTGATGCAAACTTAACATCTGAGATTCGCAAGAATATCCTAATCGTTAATCCAACCTTTCACCTCCCAAATGTCTTTTAAGTAATCAGAGATCATTCTTTCAGACAATTTTCAGACAACACTCTTTAAACTTATGGGTCTAAACTTTTTAACTGATTTTTTACTACCCCCCTTAATTATGGTACTACTATAGCAATTTTCCAACCCATTGAATTATGTTATTAATACCTATGTTAAATATTAAGATAAAGGACGATTTCACGATCTCCTACTCTAATCATTATCATAATACTCTTGTAACTTTTTAAATTCCTCACTTTCTTGAGGATATCATTGTAACCTATTGTAAAAGATGGAACCTAACTAACGATTTACACGAGTCTCCTCTGCATTCTTATGAAATTTTCTAAGTGTTCGCATGACAAAGTGCAGCGCTTTATTAGCTTTCAGAATTACTCTTCCCATGTGCTCATTCCATTTTAGATCACTGGTGAAGGTAATCCCAATATACTTAATCTCGTTTTCCTTCGGTATTGCATATCCTCTTACAATGTACGAGTTTTGAATTCTATTTTTGTTAAAACTGATGCTTCTACATTTACTGATATTAATGTCCAGCTAACTTATTTGAGGTTACCCATTCAAGAAGGGCGTTTAGATCCTGTTGCAGTTCATCACTCTCGCCTTCACTCATAATTTTTCTGTAAATAATGTAATCATCGGCAAATAATCTGACTTTGGATTTAATAACATCCGGTAGGTCATTGGCGAATATGAGGAAAAATAACGGTCCTAATACGATTCCTTGAGCAACTCCTAGCAACGCCACCTTTATCTCAGTGGATTGCGCATAGCCAACTTTTACCTTTTGTTTTCTGCCTTTGATAAATGACTATCCGATTTAGTATTCAGCTATCTAACCCCATAGTGTTGATTTTCGTCAATTGCAGATTATGACCTACAACGTCTAACCCTTTAGCTAATGCTATTACAATTGCATCGATCTGTCCTCCTTTATCCTGAGCTTCTACTAAATCCTGATGCAAACTTAACATCTGAGATTCGCAAGAATATCCTAATCGTTAATCCAACCTTTCACCTCCCAAATGTCTTTTAAGTAATCAGAGATCATTCTTTCAGACAATTTTCAGACAACACTCTTTAAACTTATGGGTCTAAACTTTTTAACTGATTTTTTACTACCCCCCTTAATTATGGTACTACTATAGCAATTTTCCAACCCATTGAATTATGTTATTAATACCTATGTTAAATATTAAGATAAAGGACGATTTCACGATCTCCTACTCTAATCATTATCATAATACTCTTGTAACTTTTTAAATTCCTCACTTTCTTGAGGATATCATTGTAACCTATTGTAAAAGATGGAACCTAACTAACGATTTACACGAGTCTCCTCTGCATTCTTATGAAATTTTCTAAGTGTTCGCATGACAAAGTGCAGCGCTTTATTAGCTTTCAGAATTACTCTTCCCATGTGCTCATTCCATTTTAGATCACTGGTGAAGGTAATCCCAATATACTTAATCTCGTTTTCCTTCGGTATTGCATATCCTCTTACAATGTACGAGTTTTGAATTCTATTTTTGTTAAAACTGATGCTTCTACATTTACTGATATTAATGTCCAGCTAACTTATTTGAGGTTACCCATTCAAGAAGGGCGTTTAGATCCTGTTGCAGTTCATCACTCTCGCCTTCACTCATAATTTTTCTGTAAATAATGTAATCATCGGCAAATAATCTGACTTTGGATTTAATAACATCCGGTAGGTCATTGGCGAATATGAGGAAAAATAACGGTCCTAATACGATTCCTTGAGCAACTCCTAGCAACGCCACCTTTATCTCAGTGGATTGCGCATAGCCAACTTTTACCTTTTGTTTTCTGCCTTTGATAAATGACTATCCGATTTAGTATTCAGCTATCTAACCCCATAGTGTTGATTTTCGTCAATTGCAGATTATGACCTACAACGTCTAACCCTTTAGCTAATGCTATTACAATTGCATCGATCTGTCCTCCTTTATCCTGAGCTTCTACTAAATCCTGATGCAAACTTAACATCTGAGATTCGCAAGAATATCCTAATCGTTAATCCAACCTTTCACCTCCCAAATGTCTTTTAAGTAATCAGAGATCATTCTTTCAGACAATTTTCAGACAACACTCTTTAAACTTATGGGTCTAAACTTTTTAACTGATTTTTTACTACCCCCCTTAATTATGGTACTACTATAGCAATTTTCCAACCCATTGAATTATGTTATTAATACCTATGTTAAATATTAAGATAAAGGACGATTTCACGATCTCCTACTCTAATCATTATCATAATACTCTTGTAACTTTTTAAATTCCTCACTTTCTTGAGGATATCATTGTAACCTATTGTAAAAGATGGAACCTAACTAACGATTTACACGAGTCTCCTCTGCATTCTTATGAAATTTTCTAAGTGTTCGCATGACAAAGTGCAGCGCTTTATTAGCTTTCAGAATTACTCTTCCCATGTGCTCATTCCATTTTAGATCACTGGTGAAGGTAATCCCAATATACTTAATCTCGTTTTCCTTCGGTATTGCATATCCTCTTACAATGTACGAGTTTTGAATTCTATTTTTGTTAAAACTGATGCTTCTACATTTACTGATATTAATGTCCAGCTAACTTATTTGAGGTTACCCATTCAAGAAGGGCGTTTAGATCCTGTTGCAGTTCATCACTCTCGCCTTCACTCATAATTTTTCTGTAAATAATGTAATCATCGGCAAATAATCTGACTTTGGATTTAATAACATCCGGTAGGTCATTGGCGAATATGAGGAAAAATAACGGTCCTAANCTTTATAATAATAATCACAATTGTTTTATCAATTTCTCAAGTTCCAATTACAAATACTAAAAAAGAAAGCATCATTAAAACCTTCAAATGTAAATATATTGGAACTGTAAGAGGTTCTTAATACGGCTGTTAATTTTCTGTCTTCAAGCCAGTCGCTATAGGCGATAGTTTTAGGTTGAATAGAAGAAATATCTTTCCTTTAGAAATATGTATTCCCAAAGGAGTGATAAATTCTCTATACTAAGTTGTATCTCTGAAATGCAGTGGCTTTTCACGAAAATTGGTTATCTCAGAAACGATCCTAATATTCTTCAAATAACACCTTCTGTTTAAAATTGCAACTTTTATGGATCATACGCATTATATTTTCTATATTTATCGCTTCTATCAAACTAAAGCTAAAATAAAAACATGACAAGCCATTTTCAGATTGGAGAGCGCGATATCTTTATGGAAATAGTTTTAGTAATTTTCCATTTGATTCAATATTCATGCCCGATCTTCACCTAAAGATCTGACTGTCAAATATAGTAAATGTATATTTATTGGGATAGTTTAAAGTATATGATTGATACTCCAAATAATATCCTATTTTGGGAAAAGAATGGTCATTATTTTCGGGTTTTCTGCGCGAATTACAATCTTATTCACCCCCATAGTACTTGATCTATTTCTGTTTAAATTTTTCCATTTCTTTCTTAAAATGGAAAAAGTTGAAACCTTCGTTCACTGTTTTCAAGAGAGTCTGAAATAGCTTGACTTGCATGTTCCGTTAAGCAGCAATTTAGGGTCTTACATCTCAAATTATACTGCTCATAACTATCGTTTATAACTTAACTTAAAAACCTGAATTTCAGAATAAAAGAGGGTTTTCATTCCACAGATGTGTATGAGTAGGGCCATAAAACAATTATTTCAATCGGTTGGCTGTTATTTATTTAAAACAGAGCTTAAGCAAATTAATCACAACCTTGAGGTAATGTTCCGCCGAATACTATATAATGATAATCAGTGAAAAGGTAAGAGAATATTTTAGTAAATTCCGCTTAATTTTACGGCCGAATTCGAACAATCATCAGGAGCTTAAAAAGATGTTTTATACTACGACTTGCATTAAAAATTAACCTGAAAAATTCTTATTATAATTTTACTAACATAAGTTAAGTGCGCAATATTATAAAATGTTCGTCCCGTTTATAAAACGTATTTTTGGTCAACGCTGCTTCTACGTATGGATTGTAATGCGATAGATTATGTCATAAGCTACCCATGTTCGTTTTCATATGCCAATTATATTTTCAAATAAGGACGCTTTTCTAGTGTTCCGTAATAAGTACAATTTACATTGAGAATGCTATAAATATTTTTACAATTCTATTTATTGGAGCACTAGCAAAACTACTACGAAGGTATATAAATTAACCTATACTGTTATTTTTCCAATATTTGAGTTTATATCGTTTGATAAGTCAGAATCCAAACTTCGCAAGTAAGACATTATAGGTAAAGTCTTCAAATATTTCATTGAGTATTTCATTGATGATTTCACAATCGCCGTTCATAACCTTGAATGCTTCTCGCAGCTTAGCTTTTTGTGCGTACATTTGTAGTAGTAGTGTTGTTAAAAGTGCTTCTACTGCTTTGGTCATTTCGTACATAGGCCCCCTCCGGGAATCGAACCCGGGACCGTATTCACTGAAGTGGAACGCGTTGCCCACTTGGCTATCCGGATGTATGTGGAGCAGAAAAGCATTTTCGAGGAAAGGAAATAATTATTGGCTTTCACAATTCGAATGTGGATTTCTTCAATCGTATGCAACAACTGAAATGAAAATCATGTTTTAAACAAGGGGGAAATTCACCGCTTAAATTACTTTTTTATGCGATAAAATTTGCTGCAATATTAGAGAAAGGCGCTGATTGTGACTCTTCCGCAAAGTAGTATTTTGATAATCTAATCAATTTTGCCCAAACAAACGCAGAATTTCATCGGAACCGCCCTATCGGACTAGTCTGCAAACAGTCCTTATTGCAGTTGTTTATATTCCATAGCAACAAAGTAAACCTACTTGGCTAAATACCGTCGCCATCAAGGAGTACTCTCCTTTGCGGGGATACTTTGGATTAGGGGTTGAAGCGAACGCACTCCACGCTAACCGCCTAATCCATTCGCCCCGCCTCTGCATTTCCATTCAACGTTCCCTATCTTTAAATCGCCTTAGTTCCGAAACCGGCTCTAGACCGACCCCCTTTGCCGCAGCTCTTCCAACGCATCATCTCCCTACTTCCTCTTCCGCTCTCTTTTTTCTCTCCGCTTCGCATCTGTTTGTTTATTTCAAGATTATGAGCCCACGGGCATCTTCCATTTCCCAATGCGGCGAATTTGTGGGAAAAATGGATCCTGACAGCTATATGGCGTGCTTTGGGAAGTCAAAGTTGGGCGATTGGAAGCGGTACATAAGGACGACGCAAAGCAATACTTTCTATAAAATTCGGAGACGTAGAAGTCTTCGCGTCGTAGTTTAATTTGTTAAATTTAGTCCATGTACATAAATATCCTTTGAACGCTGCTAGGTTACAGTACATACAGTACGCTGCTAGTGCAGTAAACGCTTCAAGTAACGCTCTTCCATATCCAACCGTTCGCTGTATTATTTACAAGTGAATCTTTATTGATTGATATTACATGTTAATCTTCATTACTTAATTGTTTACGAAATTCTGCCGTTTGATAACGAGTGATGGAGCGTTTCGTTTTACATTTAATTGTGCTGTAATATGCGTTACAAACTCAAAAAATTTTAATTATTACCAATATCTGTTATCGAGTAGAGTATTTAAATTTAATATTCAATTCAGTATTCAACATCTTGCAATATCACATAGTAACAAAATAATAATTTTATCTGTGNAAGGACGATTTCACGATCTCCTACTCTAATCATTATCATAATACTCTTGTAACTTTTTAAATTCCTCACTTTCTTGAGGATATCATTGTAACCTATTGTAAAAGATGGAAATGTTGCAAGTTTTTTGTCAGGTTTTAAGTCCTTTGATTGATAGTCAATTACTTTGTAAGTACTCGAGAAGTACTGTACCTGTACTAAGTACTATTATTTACCCAACCCTGAAATTTCTCTCTCAGGCATTCTCGATAACCATTGACATTTGCCTTCTGAATACTGTATGTGGCTTCATTCTTTTTTCTTTGCTGTGTGTCTATGGCCCCAGAAAAGTTCTAAATATACTGTCATATGGTCACTGATCCCTGGTGATATATCACAAGATTTGAGCAACTCCTGCGGTCTCACTACAAAAACATCAATTATTTAGAATTTCGCGTTAGGTCATTTACCACCTGCTGAAAGCAACACTTAACAAATTATTAACATTTAACAAATAAATATTTCATTGTCAACTCCACAATTACGTAGAACTCACCGCCAGACCAACTAAAAATCATTATGAATATAACTTAAAGGTGAAGCTGTACAATCACTTGCTTTTGAAGGTTTTGCATTCATCTGTCTTTGCTATGTACAATCCATTTTCATTGTATCGTACCTGTGTTTCATATGTTTTCATTCTGTTTGCAATCTGTTTCCTGTAGTTCGTTTATTGATTGTTGATTACAAAATGTATTTTTGTCTCTTGCTCGTAGAGGCTTTTGGGCTCAGACCGTTAATAATTATTATTTTTCCATCTATTCAATCTGGTTTGGTCTCCTATTACACCTAAAATATATCTTCATATTTTATTTCCTTCCTCGAGATGTTTTTCCTATTCCAATCTTTTTCGTTGCCATTCCTCGTCTTTTTCCCCATGTTAACTAATTTCTCCTTTCTTCTCTTAACTTTCGATTCTGAACCTATATATCTAGGTTATATATCTATCAAATTGTATTCTTCCATCATTTCTCGGAAATTTTTGCGAAATATTTACTGTCCCCATTTTCTCTGCCAATTACTTCCACGAAATAAGCGGAAATAAAGCTCGGAAAAGCAAAAAAAAAAAAATCATCAATTCTCAATCTGCCCTCTTTTATTTCCAGCTCCAAGAATTCTTTTTGCTCTTAGTTTTATTTGCGGAGCGAATGGAACTGCCCCTCTTCGTCTTCTTAAAGAGGAGAATCCCCCAAAGCAGATGTGTTTTAAATTCCTCCCGGAATTGGTTTCTTCCCTCCACTTTCGCACCATTTCCCCCTCAACTCGTCTTTCTTTTGCCGCCGACGCCTTCTTTTGTTTCGTATTGCGCAGTAATACTTTGGTGTGAACATTGTTCGCCTCTCTCTATCGCTTCCTTTTAAATCTTATTCAACCCACTGTCAAATCGCTTGTCGGTGGGTAATTCTCCACCAAAGGTTTCACTACAGTTTAGATTTTCGGCACATGAGATCTCATGAATATAAGCCACGCAGTGAAGTATAAAAGCATATGTATTTCTTTTTTTGACGTAGCGTGACAACACGTTCAATTTCAAACTGATTTCTATATTTTCTTTTTCACAGTTCCTCTTTTGATAAACACTATATCCTGATCAATGAAGCCTTTACGTCCGACGTACAGTTGCAATTGACCAGTTTTGTGCTTCAAACAAGTGATTGAAATAGTCTCCATCGCATTCTATTTTATATACAGTGGTACCTTGAGATACGAGTACAATTCGTCCCGTGACCGAACTCGCAAGTCAAAATTCTCGTATCTCAAATCAATTTTCGCTAAATCACTGTAAGTACAAAAAAAAAAAAAAACTAAGCAAAAACGACTGAAATATTTCTGTGAAGAGGTAAACACGAGAGTTGAACGTGCAAGATTCGCAAATCTGAGCAGTGGTTTGCTGCGCCAACTGGCGGTGACGTCACTAACGCTGGCTCGTCATCATCATCATCATCAGCCATTTTCAATCCAACGTCGGATGTAGGTCTCTCCAAGCGCTTTCCAATTCTCTCTATTCTGAGCTTCTCGTTGCCATGCTACTCCTAAATACTGAATGATGTCTCTATTCCATCGGTCCCTTGGTCTTCTTCTTGGTCTCTTCACGTCTCTTGGCATCCAGTTCAGAACTGCTGATGTCCATCGGTTGTCGTTTCTCCTTGCAACATGGCCTGCCCACATCCATTTCAGTGATCTTACCTTATCTATGATGTCTGTCACTCCNAATCCGGAGCAATTTGTTTTGGACACTTCCGTCCACTGCAGCCGTTGCGGAAGACGTGATTTTCTCTCGGCTCTCCTCGCCTCTCATCATCCTGACTTTGGCCTTGTAATGATCTAGCATTATGTCTTGACGTTATAAATTTCGCATTACAATCTCATTTCGCTCATATTCCCCAATACCAACACTTTATCACCTACGTTTGCTTCGCGAGATAATCAAGAGGAGTTGACGAGATTAACTGGTAATCGTAAGGGTTTTTCGTAAGATCAATTTTTTTCCATATCTAAATCCACAGCGAGCAAGCTCATCTTTATTTATTCAAAATCGCCGTCTTTTTTTTAAGTTTAAGGTGAGAACGGCTGACTTCTTCATCACTTATACCTTTCTGAATCTGAAATGAGTGGAAGCAGAAAGTAGCCTCACCGAAAGAAATTTGCCTCAAGAACGAAAACGAAGTAGATTACGTATTTATAAATTTAAAATTGTGATGTTATTGTATTACATTACTTGTCTGTACAGTCGTCCGCCTGAAGGCTGGTTTGAACCTCATATCTCCACGAAAAGCTTTGGGAGGGGGCTGAGGCGGCAAAATGAGGAGTAAGGTAGTTTGTCTTTGCTTTCCCTACTGAGTCAGAATGCAATCAGCGGAATATGTCTACGTAAGCAATGTCATTAATTACCTTGTTATTGATATATTATTATTAAATTATTACAAACATTTATTAATAAAATATTCATTGAATCGCTTAACAACATTAATAATATATGCATACACACGTACGTGTTTATCTTTCGAGCGGAATCGGGGCCTTTTAGTCCCGTCATAAAGGTAATAAAAAAGAGATAAAATACTTTGGTTCAGTTACTGATCAAAATTAAGTTACAATTAAATTACTGATACGTAATAAATATATTATCACACAGAAATGAAAGGGAAACAACGTATAAAGTGCAATGTTAACTTTTAAAAAATCACAAAATAAGACACCTTTTTAATGAAATAATCACAACTTAAAGTCATCGATTGTTTTGATATTATAACTAATGAACTGCTCTGAAAGAACTGAATGATTTGGTTTTAGGTTACTTTTCCCTGCTTCATAAGCATCTTAATGGCATCTTCTCTTTATTATCAGCAAAAAGAAAGTTATTGTGATTACCGCATTATTGACAAGTTAAAATAGTCACTGTTACGAATTTCTGTTAAATTATAAGAGAATTTATTTCATTCATCCGGGAACGGGTTGATTCCTGTTAAATATTTTTCAACTTTATCTGTATATAGTTCGTTTTAATGAACTAAAGAATTTATATACATGAAAGATGATATATGCCGAACTTTTCATTTTATTTATTTACGCTTTCACATATCGACTTTATTTTCATTTTATTATCAACCTGATATTCTTTCACCTCAGTTCAATTTCGTAGCTAAAATATGTTTATATGAAAACAGTTGTGGAGAGAAAATTCTATGGAATTTATATCCAAACAGTTATATTTAATTTAGGAAGGGGAATTACATCACCGATTTTGTTAAGTAAAAATATAATGCGACTCACAACCGAAGATTGAGTTGGTACACTTTTTGCACTTTCTTGAATTTGAAAGAACTCTAAGTTGTCTTTTAATTTGGAGAAGTATATTGTTTTGTTTAGTTAGGATATTGTAGAGGTAATTCTAAACTACATCTCAACCTTTGTTCTACTTTTGCTTTATAGAAATACTATTCCAATGTAATTAAACAGGTAATGTTTTTAGGGACGCTCTTGAGATAACATTTTACTTAAAGGATTTTTACTTCCTGTTAAATAAGGAAAGTGGGAGACCCGGGTTCGATTCCCGGCTGCGGCAGACTTCTTCCCTTTTAATTTCTTCTTCTAAATTCAAAGCATGTGATCCATGCGTATCTCATAGCTTTTTTCACATACAAAGGTAGTGCGAAAAATGGCAACTATATCGTAATGTAAATAAAAACTCTGTAGTGTATTTCTTCGAAAGGAAACAATTGCGTCAGAACCACCCGTAAAAAATTAGTGGAACGAATTTAAATGTAGTCGACTCAGTAGAATATCTTGGAATCACCCT
>KZ309521.1:249679-268629 GCA_000376725.2 Ladona fulva
TAGCATATTTTTCCCGATAAATTTCATTTTCTTTGGAATGTGTGTGATTAGAAAGCAACGTTTTGTTAATATAATTTTGAAATATAATAATATATTATAACAGTCACCATTGTGTATATATTTTGATATCCGATTACAGTAACTTCCATAAGAAATGCATTGAGAAACTAATTTAAATAATAGTTCACCGAAATTTCCGATGAGAGAGAATTATAAAATCATAATATTCGTAAGAAATCGGAATTGAATATTAAAATTTGTCGTTACTTTTACAAACATTTGCTGGGTTCGACTGTAGTTTACTTAAAACCCTCCATTAAGAAATGAATATTAAGATTTTTTAATTGCTTGGAAGTTTTATTTCGTATACGGAAAAAAATTGGGAATAATGGTTCTGAAGTAATTATGTGGATGGACTTAGCTAAACTATATTCCTATTTTGATTGTTGAATATCGTTTTCGATTTCGATAATTATGATACTCTTACAATAGACGAAATTTTCGCGAGAATCTGTGGTTATGCACAATCGGTCCCCATGACGACCAAGGCGATCGCTAAAGCCAATTCTAATACATTGGGAATCGAAGTTAGAATCAATGGTGTATAGAATTAATGATGGAATTTGTGGAAATAAGATCATTCTGAAGAGGAGGCAATTCCCTGATTAATTAGAATTCCCAATTATGACAATTAAATCACTGGGACAAACTTACCGCTAAATAGAAATGTATTTTAGTCATCCCGATTTTCAAAAGTACAGTTATATGAAGCTAGATATACATCGTTAAATAAGTTACATTCAGTTACGTTATTATAAATGAGAAAGTTAGCTATATGTGTATGTGAGAGCTCATTAAACCGTCATCTCTTGGATGTTAAGCTCAACCTTTAATATCTCTTTCAGAGACTTGAGATGCCATATAAAGAGTCAAAGGACCCGGTTAAGGTCGGGACACAGGGAGGGACGGAGAGAGATGGACAATAAAAAGACAGGTGCCGTATTTCCTTGGACAAAGTCCCAAAGAAATGAATTTTCTATGGGGTGTGTGTAAAATAACCTGAAAATGATTCAGCCCTAGATTCCCCATCGTTATTCAGCGGTTGGAAGTCCCTTTTTTCTTATTTGACGTTGAGGAAGTGTTTGGGAAAAAATATTGATAGTTTGGGTGAAACTGTTTGGAGGAATTGGTGAAAGAAGAGCGATGTAGTTGAGGAGCATCTTTGCATCTCTCATGTTGGGGATGGTTTCAACCAGGATCGCAAAATGGAGTAAGGATCAGTCCGTTGGTCGCTTCGCACCAAATCCAATTACCCTAATGGATTCATGCCAGATCGTTTTGTCCCCATTTTTGCCCAAATGCCGTTATCTACGTTCGTGGAACTTTTTTCGCTTACATTTGCGGTTTTTTAATTTCAGTTTCAGCTCTCGAATATTTTTGTGTCAGTAAATTCTTTTTGGGCATCGAGTGCCCGTTGAATTCTATGAATTAATCAGGATTGATGACTATGGAAATGAAAAAGTGCAGTTTTTCACTTTGGAGTAGCTCCAAGACATTTTCTGATTGAAAAAGATGTCAAAAGCACCACCTGAAAATTATTTCAACTTTTTTCAATGAAGTAACATAAGACCTGCCGAAGTTCCATGTTCAGATAAAAATTGGTAAACAACCGTTTGAAGTTATTTTAGGCGTTAATTAATACACCCTGTCTTCTTGCATTTAAATGAAATAAGAGTCGAATTCAAATTATATTGAAAGGAATAACATGTGTGAAAAACAGCGAATTGACTGGAACCCTTTCCTTTGGTATCAGCCATCAGACTTCATCGTGCAAAGTATTGCACCTTTCCTTGATCCTAAAATTATATTGTTTTTTTTTACTATAAGACCAGCTTTTAATGCTTTCGTTTAGGATTTTATTTTCGCAATGCTCATGACTACCTTTAATTCGAGCTTTTAGGCAATATTATGGTTCGAAAAAGCCGAAAATTTCTCTTATGCGAATCATTTAAGATGATTTATGATTATGCATTATCATCCACAGTATTAAGGAATGGAACCGTATTCCATATTTTGAACTCAAAGGATTTTCATCGCCTACTTTTGATGTTCTAAAATATCTTTCATGAAAAAGTACCTATTCACACAAAATATATTGATATAAAATATTTCAATTGAAAATTTCGTAGGAATTTAATTGCTGTGCATGCAAGGGTTACATAAGGATTTTCATCGACAATTTCAGAATCTTTAACGGTTATAGTAATAATAATAATTACAATAATAATATGGTATTGCTATAATAATAATTACATTAATATTGGTTTCCTCTGCGAGATTCTACTACTATCTAATTCATCGTTATGTTCCGTATGATATTTAAAAAGATAGTAGAAAATGAAATCTAGATGATTAGGCGTTACTTTGTGGAAAGCCATTTAAGTAGAAAAGGATAAACTTGGTAATTTTCCACACAATATATTGTGTGGAAAATTACCAAGTTTATCCTTTTCTACTTATCTACATAGTAGAAAATATTCTGAGAAGAAAAATGACGATATAAAAAACTAAGATATTCTTGTGGAAAACACCCACTAGGAAAAGGTGTGTTTAAAAAGCGCAAACCTATCGATGTAACGAGGGTGAGAAGATATGAATGCAGGAGGATTGAACGATTGGTCTTTTTGAAGCTGAATAACTCAGATGTGTGATCCGCATTGCATTTTGTCGAACGCGAAAAACAGAATACAATTCTTGCGCCATGGGCACTACTCTCGTAAAACTAGGTTTTCATTGATTCGTCATTCATTTTCGGCTGAACGCAGCGTAGATAAGGCCCACAAATGAAAGTACAATGCAACCCAACTTCCCATCACTACCTTTGTGAGCATTTTAGGAAACTTCCAACTCAATACATAGAAAGTACGTTATTTCCCTCGGAAGGCATTTTAATGAATTCGCCGGTGGCGTTCTTATTCGGAAGAATTCGCCTTTGAAGGCCCTATTTCGTGGAAATGAGGTCGAATTTCTAGTTTTCGGCGCATCGGAGGATAAACAGGGCCACCACTCGTTGCATTTCGTTACACCGCATTGTATTTCCAGGATCACGTTTTTTCGCGGCGAAATTAAACGAGTCGAGGAACCTTTCCATCGACTCGCTCCATCGACGGATTAATTGAAGACCACACCTTCGTGGGAGCATCGCTTTAAGCTGTTTAATTTTCAACGTGCTCTTTTCCTCACGACCACTGGGCTGAATTGAGCGACTTGCCCGAACTTTAATTGATCGACGTTGATTTTACATGCAACTGACTCTCAGCCATAATTGTTTCCTTCTTAAGATGCGTCACGAAGTACGTGATACGAGGTTAGTTCAAGATATTGCCGAAACTATGGATGAATGGGATGAAGTTGACGCAATAGTCATTGATTTCGCAAAGACCTTCGATAAAGTACCGCACAGCCTATTCATGGCTAAAGCACGCGAGTTACATTTACATTTACATAAATACCCCGCAAACCGCCGTATAGCGTATGGGAAGGGGTGTTAATACACCAAAGTCCCTAATTATTCATCCTATTTACGCGTCTAATACTATCTGGAAAGAGAGACTAATAATAACTATCCGTTCGTGCAATAATCTCACGAAATTTTTTCGACGTCTGGTCTCGAAAATTCCGTTCGCTAAGCGCAGGAATCACTATGTCGCGTATTTCGTCATGTAAGTCACTACTCAGGAATTTCTCGAACAATCTGTGCCTAAACTCGAGTCTTCTATCGTCAAGAGAGTTCCAGCCGAGGGATTTAATCATATCTGATACACTGCTGTCGAACTTGTAGTCTCCCTTAACGAAACGAGCCGCTCTACGTTGTACGCGCTCTAGTTCCAAAATCAAACCCTTCTCGTGCGGATTCCACACCGCGCAGCAGTACTCAAGTAACGGGCGAACTAGTGAAAAATAAGCTACCTCTTTGACACACGACTGACTGCCTCTAAGAACGCGGTTACATAGCCTCAATGTCCTATCGGCTGACCCCACTATATCTCGTATATGCGTTTTAAATGATAAATTACTACTGAAAACGACCCCTAAATATTTGTATTGACTCACGAATTCTAACGTTGAGCCGCTAATGTGATAGGGAGTTAGGCTCACGCTTCTGATCGGAGAGCGGGTCATGCTCATTGCTACACATTTCTCTATGTTTAAACTGAGCTGCCAATCTTTACACCATTTGGTAACAACGTCCAGGTCACTCTGTAATATCAATGAATCCTCCGCGTTTTGGATTTTTCTGTATATAAGGGTGTCGTCCGCAAAGAGCCGTACGTTACTCTTAACGTTGTCTACGATATCGTTAATATAAATAAGGAATAATATGGGCCCAATAACACTGCCCTGAGGTACCCCTGATGTCACTTCCACTTCATCAGAAAAAGTCCCATCTAAGACTACGCGTTGGCTTCTGCATGTCAAGAATGACTTAATCCACTGAATGATTTGATCATCGATTCCATAAGATTCTAGTTTCTGTAGTAACTTCGCGTGCGGAACTGTATCGAATGCCTTTCTAAAATCCAAAAATATAGCATCTGTCCTAAAGCCTTCGTCGGCTGCATGCATTATGTCCTGATTGAGAAGTGCTAACTGGCTCTCACAGGAGCGACCCTTACGAAACCCATGTTGACTTTCCGTTATCGCAACATTTTCACTGAGAAAACGCATTATATAACTACAGATGATGTGCTCAAGAATTTTACTAAATACCGACGTTAACGATATCGGCCGGAAGTCGTCTGGTTGTGTCTTACGCCCTTTTTTCGGCACTGGAGTAATGTGCGCTTTCTTCCATGAGACCGGAACCGTACATTCATCTTAAGAAACTTAGTTAAATGTCGACCATCGGGTAGTACGCTGGATCGAAAATTTTTTGAAAGAGGGAAAGCAGAGTCAGAATCGGCGACGCTTACTCTCAAGAGATTGAAGTCACCTCGGGAATTCCTCGGGATAGCGTCCTTGGACCATTGCTATTCTTAATTTACATAAACGATCTTCCTAAAAATATTAAATCCGAAACTAGGCTTTTTGTAAAGAAACTGCATTTCGTATTGACCCACAAGGGAAAGACATGACCGAGAAATCTTACAAAGCGATCTTAAACAGTTAGCCGAATGGACTAAAGTAAATGGTATGGTAGTCAAGGTCGATAAATGTAAACATGTTAAATTTTCTAGAAGAAGATCACCCGAAATGAAACATTATTAACTGAACAATGAAACCATCCTTACCGTTCCCGACATGAAGGTCTTAAAAATGTCGTATCTATTTCTAATTTAACTCAATGGGGTCTTTGGGGAATGGGGGCTTCAATAAGGTCTTCACAGGTACAATATGTAACGCATCACATTAATTATTTATTCGCATCTTCACGTTTGAATTAACTTTAATTACATTCACATTCATATTCTTTGTGAAGTACAAAAAAACCGTTTCCCGAAATATTTGTCGTTTCTGTGGCTATGATTGCATATCCATGCGGCCGTTTTCTCCTTTATAGTTGTGCATTTTGTATTACGTTTCGTTATTAGCACTCATATATTGGCCTCTAGCCTTATATTGTCCAATCCATTCCACGTCGCGACGTGGAATGGATTGGATCCCTATATCTTACGACGCGTCGTAATATATAGGGATAGTATGCCTAATATCGCGCCCCTCATGTTCTCGGGCAGTATTTCCTGCAACTTGGTGGGAACTATCTAAACTGGTGTCTAGCGGCAAGGGTTCAGTCCTGTAAGAGCATAGGTGGATTCGAACGTTCCGTTTTGTGATTTTTGTCTTAGTTGCGGAAGCCCATTAGTTTTTGAAGAAGTCATCATACAGAGATCAATATTTTGAAAGTTAAGTTGTATTCTTAACCAAAGCAATGTGATTACAACTATATTATAACATAGTTTGTGCAGGTACAGTTGTAACTGTTTGTCAGTTGATAGTTTCGCCAGTAGTGTCGATCATATTGAAATGACACGTTGTTCCTAATACCGCACCCCACCTGTAGTCCTAATATCGCACTGAGCGATATTAAGCACACAAGATAATTTAAATGAATACTAACGCTTTGTCGCTTTATTGATGTTCTGCAACATGTTTTAATTCATTGCTGCAAATGCCACCTAAAAAGAGAAAGCAGCGGACAGAAGAACATATTTAGAGAGCATAAATATGCAGTGGTTGAGTCAGCCGAGTCTGGCGAACAACCAGGAGACCCAGAAGACTCAGTCTTTCCAAATCACCAACTGAAATAAGTCCGATTAGAAAAAACTAAAAACGAAAACAAAATAAATCCTAAGAAGGGAACTAAAGAGGAATAAGAGGAGAAAGACCAAACATGAGCTTATAATCGAGACATCATCAAAATCTGACGAATCAGCTATTGACAGTATCTACAGATGGTAGCAAATACCAGTGTCCTTACTGCTTTATCCGACCGAAAAGGCAGAGAAAAATGAATAATTTGCATACAATGTTCTGGATCTGAAGACTATAAAACCTTCGTTTGCGATTTTTCTTTGAAAAAATAAGTTCCACTTGTTTATAGATTAAGACTGTGTTTATCCTATGTTAAATTGCTTATTTAAACTGTCTTCCACTTCATCTAAAAATTCTGAATCGATGAATTAGTAGAAAAGCTTTCGTCTATAATCCGATCTTCTCATTTGGAGCGAATTCCACGAGGGATTTTATCATAGCCGTAACGCTACTGTCGAACCTGAAGTTACCAGTGACGAAACGAGCTGCTCTACGTTGGACCATCTCTAAATCTGAAACTAACCCTACTTCATGTGGATCCCAAACCGCGCAGCAGTATTCGAGACTAGGCCTAATGAGGGAAAAATAAGCAATTTCTTTGACTTTTGATGGACATCCTCTCAGGGTTCCACTTGTCAATCTTTGCATTCTATTTGCTTTTCCTATAATGTCACTAATATGTTCTTTGAACGCTAAACTATATCAATGACCTAAGCGACAAGATCGATAGCAATATGAGGATATTTGCGGATGATTCGGTAATATATAGAGAAATATCAAGTGACGAAGATAGTGCTTCACACTCAAACGACTTAGCTCATATATAAATGTGGTGCCAAAAATGGCAACTAGATCTTAATGTAGATAAATGTTCTGTTGTAAATTTCTTCGAAAGGAAACAATTTCGTCAGAACCGCCCGTATAAAATTAGTGGAACGAATTTAAATGTAATCGATTAAAATATAGTCGTAAATAAGGAAAGTGGGAGACCCGGGTTCGATTCCCGGCTGCGGCAGACTTATTCCCTTTTAATTTCTTCTTCTAAATTCAAAGCATGTGACCCATGCGTATCTCATCGCTTTTTTCACATACAAAGGTAGTGCGAAAAATGGCAACAGAATATCTTGGAATCACCCTAACCAATAACTTAAACTGGAGCACACACATTCGAAAAATATGCGGTAAAGCAACCAATAAGCTCGGTTTTATAAAGCGTATTGTAGGTAGATGCGATGAAAAGGTTAGAGAGCGATGCTATTTCACGTTAGTTAGGCCCCATCTGGAATATGCGGGAGTATATGGGATCCAGCGGATGAAACGAACTCTCGCGAACTCGAGAAAGTGCAGCGTAAGGCGATACGTTTTGTTAAAAAGTGCTACGATAGAGAAGCAAGTGTAACGCAAATGCTCACAGACGCAGGTTGGGAATCCTTGAAAGAAAGGAGATTAGAAGCTAGGCTGCGATTGTTAGATAAATTCAGAGGAAATACATTTTCGGATGACGTAATTGATATTATGCGACCCCCCTTCTACTTTTCCAGACCCGACAGTGAGCGTAAAATAAGAGAAATAGACGCGAGGACAAGTCGTTTTAGAGACTCTTTTTTTCCGCGAACGATACGCGATAGTAATAAATTAAGGAAGTAATTCTACTCTTGGTATTTACACCCCCTGCCACACGCCGGAAGGCGGCTTGCAGGGTACTTATGTAGATGTAGATGTAAACTACTGCTGAGTGTAACTCCTTGGTATTTGTTATGGCGCACAAACACTAGTGGTATGATGAAATTTAATATCATCCCATGCGATATTAGGAACACTATTTCAAACGAACAATATCTGAGGTGGAACGGACATGAAAAAAGTCTGACGGAACCTTTAAGACTTTACCTTATCCTTTAAGGGGGGTTCCTCTTCCATCACTTTGTATGGTCGGTGCCTCTGAGAGGCCATGGCTGTGAACGATGCCGCTGAGTCGGACGAAGTAACGCGCTCAATACCTACTAAGTCTCCCAAAACCGCATGGAGAAATGTTCTGGTGGAATAGTTCAATGGATAAAGCAACCGACCGGCAAATGGGAGACCCGGGTTCGAGTCCCGGTTCCGTCAGACTTTTTTCATGTCCGTTTCTCCTTGGGAATTTTCCTAGATGCACGACTTATCGTGCCAAGTCATCTAAACCCTTTTCCTTGTTTGAACAATATCTGATTATTTCGCCTATTTTTATTTTATATTATTAGGGGTATTGAAATTTGTAGTTCAGCATAAGACACAGTATTACTTACCTTATTTTAATCTTAACAAGGCATTCATTTTAATTGACAAATTGCAAATTTTCAGGACATTTTTAAGAAGGGTGCGATATTAGGACCACTTCCCCAACTTCATTTTTAACCCTATCTATTCACAGGGCGGTGTCACGATTGAAAGTGCTCCTCGTTCGAAATCAGACGCTCTGAATCAGAGTTTTACCTCTAATTATCTCAACGCCTTGAATAACTACAATCAAAGGGATGAGCGATCGCATATTTCAAAATGGAATAGGATGCCAAGAGTTGGAAAAATGTATTCGCGGACCTTCACGGCGCCGTGGAGAGTACAGTCAATGTGGCGTTGAAATATTAAATTTCAAGTTCTAAAATTCTACGACAAGAGTATCTGTAGGTGTGAGTACTGCCTCCTGCAGGAAAACCAGATTGAGTTTATTACGCGAGTGACTCCATGGAAAAGATAGGGAGCAAAAAATAAAAGAGGTTCGTTTTACTCCCTTTTTTGAAGAACGATGAAAAGCTCTTGCCATTTGTACTTGGATCTCACTTCGCTCGTCCCTTCCTTTTCTTCTAAAACGCTCTTTTTTCCGTTGGCGCTGCACCCAATCAACCACCTACGCTAGAGTTCTCCTATCTCTGGGAAAAAGGCTATTTATCCCGCAGTCTTTCATTATCGCGTTTTATTCGTCTCTTTTTACATTCAATCCATTTCTCTCCTTGAATTTGACGTTTGGAAATTCGGGAGAGCTCGCTGAAATAATGACGTAATTAGTCTGAGTGTCAGAAAAGGAACACCAAATCTTATCAAAATGGCGGAGTTACTTTTAGTTAAATAATTCATGATTGGTATTTGAATGCATTATTTTATTCCGAAACTAATTCTCACCAAAGATCGCGTTTGAAATTATTAAATCAAGTACTAATATAGTAATTATTGACGTTGGTGACTTTCCCCCTCAATGAAGTACGTTTGAAATTGACGGTATTTCGTACTCACGATCAGGTTTTTTTGGTTCGAAATAATTTTGATCCTCAAATATCACTTCCATTTAAAATATAGCCAAACATATTGCTTCAGTCGGGTTCCACAAAAAGCAGAAACATTCAATTGAGATGAAATATGAAGTCGCGCGTTCGAAAGATCATCATTACGTAATACCATCAGATGTATACTGATTTTTTGATGAAGGCCAATTAGTAATGACTATTGACTAACCTGTTTGAAATACGTATAACAAATCTCCTGCTTTGCTTTGTGAAACTTAATTAATTAATTAATGTGAGATTGTAAAATTTCTTACATTTGGCAGTCATTCTTGGAAATATTAAATAAAAGCAATTACTCGGGTATAATTTCTAAACATTAATATTGCTTAGCTAATAACTTTAACGTCTCTGGTTGTATAAACTGGACGTTGTAGAAACAAATTTGAAATTTTGTATCGTAAAAGATGTAAATTCTAGCGTCACTCAAGAAGAGCGGATTTCGTTTTAAATTCTTTATTTTATTCTTTTGCTTCGGTTTTCTTATCCCTTCTTTGCTCTTTCAATATGTATTCATTCCTATTCTGGGACTTGAGACTGTTTATAATTAAACGGCTCTACGTGATTATTCAGTTAATAGTGGATTTGTATGTCTGAGACACTTTGCTAATTCGAAGTCATGCCTGCCAATATCGAATAGTAAATCGTATAGTTAAATTTCCACTTATAGCTTAGTTTCCATTTAAAGTAAATATTCGTTCGTACAGTCGTTTCTAACTTTCAGAGAACGTATTACCTTACAGCTAATCCTAATAATATAACGAAGCTATACATTGTGAAACACATCCATAATTTATTAAAAATTATGAAACAAAATTTGACAGTCCACAAATTCACTTCTCTTTCTAATTTGTGGACGTAATCAAATTCTTTGAGATAATTCTTAATGATGTTTATTCGTATTGATATTATTTATGGATAGTTCATGCAATGTTTACATTATGTATCTATTTAAATGATATGTAAGTATTTCCAAGAAATGGAATTTTTATTCACTTAAGGATCAACATAATTCAGTGATTACATCCTTTTAACATCACAAAAACCCTTTTTTAATTCCCTCTTTCCTGTCATTCTGTCTAATTAAGATCAATTCTCCTTCACAACCTTATTATTATTATTTTAGTTCTTATCGCAAACGTTTATGTACTATTGTTTTTATCTTTCTCTGCATTTACTCAGTCAGTTCAGAGAATTTGTCAACCCTCAAGTGCAACTTTTTAACACCCTCTTCTTTTTAGATGTTTTCCTGCTGGTGATATTTTATCTTAAACTTCACTTGGGTTTTTTTATCCGCAAATGTTTTCATTCCAATTATTTTAATTACCTTCAGGTGTAATTTATTAATTAAATCTTAGTTATCGCCGAAATAAAGACTTAACTTATTTATTTTGTAAATTTTTGTGTAAATGTTCCACACAGGATCAAATGATCAAAAGAACATTCTAGTCTAAATTTCGCCTTACAAAATCCTTTCATGGTATTGTATGACAGTTTCATGCGTATAAATGGTAAACACAAGATACTAAATTCTGTAATTTTCATAGAATCCTGTTTAATAGGCACTTCAAATAATGAAAATTTTCTTAAATGTCATCAGAAAAATAAAATATGGATATATCATTCAATCACTCAAATTTCTATTATCTCTCAATTCCATTTGGCCTGCACATGCGTTTTATTGCACTGCTAATCAAACCGCTTACTTACTTTTTCTTGGTTTTTGTGGCCATCTTTTTTCTCCAACGGTAGCACATCCAGCTTTAAACCTTAGTTTCATAAGTGTGCCAAAAAGTCTTTTGGTCGTGGATGGCCCTCTAAGTCTTTTGCTGTCTATCCGCCGCCGGTTATTAAAAAACACCTGTCCTCTGAACATTCAAGTCGACTTGCATCTATCGAGCAGAGGATCGTCCTCCAAAGAGCGACTTGAACCGCAAACCATACATATCGCCCCTCTCTTTCAACGCTATTCCTACGTATATTTGCCTCTTTCCATGAAATACGCTTTCCGAATTCTTTTTGAGTCTCTCTGCGAAAACCGGGTCGTTTTGGCTGTTTTTTTTTCAACCTCATCTCGCAGTCAGACCCAGTACTTAATAATAATAGTATGTCATTTATTTTTCTTTTATGTAGCTTTTCATATGAAACAAAAATTGACGCATCTAATAGACCTCTCCATTTCGAGCACAGTAAATATAGACGCTAAACATAAAGAAGAATACAAAAGTACCCCTGTCCGAAGAGATAAAAGAAGTTTGGAAACAAATCGGTTACAATTGACCCAATAAAAATTTCAGCCGCTGGTGTTATATGTACAAATTTCCGGAGAAACCTCTAAACAAGTGGAATAGAAGATAAAACTATTGTTCAAATACAGAAAACGCTATAATTAGTACCTGCTCCGTAGTAAGAAAATGTTTAAATGACTAAAATCAAACTTGCTAAATGATACTTGGTAATAATGTAAATTTATTGTTAAAAACACAATAAAATTGACAAACTTGTACAATTCCACAGTATAAAGGAGGCACGACCGGTTTCGGCGTACTACGCCATCATCAGGTGCGTGGACATTTCTTTCAGCGCTATTTAAAGTAGGGGAAAAGTGGGGGAAGGAAAAGGGAGGTAAGGGGTAATGTTAGAGACAGAATAAAGCAGGGGGAGGGGGTTTAAGATGTTAGAATAGGATAGTTATGTAAGGGAGGAGGAATATGTGTGGGAGAAATATCTGTGTTGAAGAATATGGAACTTTTCCAGGGAATCTAACTTGGGGCTTTTTTCACATGTTTGGAGAATGAAAGTAAATGTTGAAGAATGTTGTTTCTCCAGAAGATGGTTAGCAAAGTGGGAATGGGAGGAGTTGTTCTCAAATGCTTAGCGGTGTTCATTAACCCGAGTCATAATGTTTCGGCCTGTTTGACCGATGTAAATGGCATTACAATCACTACATTGTAATCAATAAATACAGGCGATTTAAATCCGATCTAGTTTATCTTTGTTATTTCGGAGGAGAGAATTTAGATTAAAACTGTTATAAAATGTTGGCTTAATTATATCTTGGGGAAAATGTTTAAGAACTTTATAACTGCAAGAGTCATCGCTTCTCCTGGCAAAGACATGTTGATTCTATGTATTTGGACTGGTTCTCAAACGCAACTCATTCAGTTTCTTAATTTCCTTAACTCCCTCTATCCCATATAGTATATACCTTCAACCTAAAAACAAGAGATAAATTAGATACGTTGGATAAAGAGCAGAATTATAAATACCTGGGATTTATACTGAACCCAAGCGTAAATCACACAAAAGTTAAGAATGATTTGGAAACAAACTGCAAAAGCAGACAGATTTTTAAAACAAAATTAAACTCTAGAAATACAACTAAAGCGGTTTACTCAGATGCTGTGCCTCTTCTTACATACTCATTTGGAATTATCAGATGGAGTAAAACAGATGTAAAAAAATTAAAGAGGATGACAAGAACCACATTAACTAAATACCGAATGCGTCAACCAAATTCATCAGTAGAACGTTATCACATTATCAAGAATTAAAGGTGGTCGTGGTTTTCAAGATAAAGAAAATATTTACACTAAACATATAAAAAACATGCGAAAATATTTCTATAGTAAACATTCAAATCAACTTCACCAAACAATTATAGATGCAGGTGAGAACTACACTCCATTAAATCTGAATAAGATAGATGTCGACTTTGAAATTAGAATAACATCAAACGAAGAAAGAATGGGACGGAAAACACTGCAGCATATTAGGAAACGAAAGTGTGGACTCACATCTCTTTAATAAATGGCTATCAAAAGGCAAGCTGTTTTCATGATAGCAATCTAGGATCAAGTAATGAACACCAGATATTACAGAAAGCATATCCTGAAAGAGAATATACCGACGGATAAATGTGCAGCAAAAGCTGAATCAATTGACCACATCATGGGTCTGCACTTGCCAGCCACGACTACACTGCCAGGCACAACAATGTGGCAAAAATTGTCCATCAAAGGCTTGCAGTTACTAAAAACCTGATTGCTGACAACACTACAAATAATAACTAATTACCTTTTACAAAATTAGAAATACAAATTATACTGGGATAGAGAGATCTTGATAGACCTCACCATAAATGCCAATAGACCAGATATAGTTCTCATTGATAAATTGGGAAGGTATAATAATTGACATTGCAGTAACTCTCAACTCTAATCTTCAAAGCACTTTCTCCAGAAAACTTATGTAGTATTCCGAGTTAGCAACAAAAATAATAATAAAAACTATGGAAATTAAAAATGTAACCCTAACTCCCATAATTATATCAACAACAGGGGTAGTACCAAAAACACTGGCAGCCAGTTTGTAAAAGTTAAACGACGAAATTAACTTATATTTCACTCAAAAATCGGTAATCCTGGATACGTGTCACATAAATAAAACATTTTTAAAAGAAGACAAATAATCTCTGTAATTGTACGGAACTTGACATCAGTCCGTTCCCATAACAACGTCAATTTGTGGCGAGAACGGAGTATAGTAATTGTAATAATTTCGGCTGTACATTTTGAGCGTATTTGACTCAAGACTGACTATGCATGCTATAAACCCTTTCAAGAACATTATCGAACAACCATGCTCTGATTAGTATTCGAACCCAGTACCTCATTGCTGTAAGGTTGGCAGACTAACCACTACGCTACGGAAATCTTGTGCTGTAATAGAACTACCATTGTGAAGAATCATTAAAAACTGATAGTAACTACAAATTAAATTAGTGTTAGGTTGCTATGATTCTGTTCACTCAAATTGGTTTCTGAAGAAATTTACACACTAACCGAATAGTCGGCATTGTTCTCTGTGAGCATACTTACTTGAGAAATACTGAATTTCATGTGTCCATGTAGCACCTAACTCAAATTATAGTTTTATCTTAACAAGGAAAATGTCGGTAACAACCGATCAATATCATTCCGGTTCAGCGTTAATATATGAATCTAGAAATGTAATCGCAGCATTATCAATTTACGTAAACTTCTTTACGTGGGATATCGATCATTCCATTCCGTTGTTTCATTTATGGGTGCAAACCATTAAACATTTTTTAAAGATGCGACACAGTTTTTATATTTTGCAGATCGTATGGTAATGTATTAAATATCATCGTTATTTTTAAGCTGGTTTTTGCCATACATATAAAAAGCAAATGTCTCTCCGTCCGTCTGTCCGTCCCCCTATTTATCTCAGAATCGGCTTGACTTAAAGTCTGAAACAAACTGCATTGTAGATAGACTGCATAGATTACTGCATTGTGTTTCTACGATGCTGAAACCCCCAGGAAAACTATTTCCATTTCTGTAAAGGCCTGGGTTCGAACCTAGGAGCACAAAATATGTTTCCATAAGAGATGTATGTAAATTACGTTTCAATACTTGCAGAGGAAGTTAATTAAAATTAGAAATAATGGTTCTACGAAATCGAGACTAGTGTCACAAGAAAGGTAAGTAATCATAAAATCTTATTTTATTCGTGAATCATTCATATACATTCGAAATTGCGAGAGCTTTGATTAAATATACGTAAAATTAGTAATGTTTTCTGGAAATAAGCAACCCATCCCTTTGACGACTAAAGCAATCGTTGAACATTTATTTCCTTAGTTACCTCATATAAATACACGATGATAATCGGCTAATATGCTTTTCCATATTAAATGTACGTAAAATAGGTTTTCGTTAGCGGCAGAGGTTTTTTCTTTTACAAAATTAAATTAGAAATAATGGTCCTACGAAATTGAGACCAGTGTCATGATGAGGTATACTTTCAGTGTACGAGTGTTATGGGATCCAGCAGATGAAACTCGTCTCATATTCCTGATCGTTATATCGAGGTATTCACAGAAACATGCAAAGTATGAAACAAAAGAGCATTTCCAGAAGTGGGCTATCTAGGAGCCCGTTCGCCTTTGGTGGAAGCCGTTCCGGGTTCGATTCTCGGTGGCGGTTTCTATGTGCGAAATGTCGTCAGCTCTTGGGGCGCTTAACAATGCTATTAGTACAAACTACAGAATATATTCAAAACAAATGTCTAAAAAAGGAAAATGATCATAGATTCTTATTTTAGTTGTGAAATATTGATATATATCTGACATTTGGATAGGAGGACAAAATATATACGATAATAGATATATTTCTAAGCTAAATTAAGTCCCGTCATGCTTGACGGGGGCGGTTATAATATTTGGTGATATATATCTGATTTATTTCTTACAATCGTTCCGTGATTGGATACATAATTTTTATATATTTGTTTGAGAAATACTTATCTATTAGCATATCATAGATATGAAGATATGCTAGTGGTAATAGACTTAGTTTACCGTAGAATACTAAAGTTAGGTGTAAGAGAGCCCCATTGGTCTATCTTCGCCGTAAGGGTAAAATAAATAAAAACATAAAGTGGGATTACTTGGATATAAATCTGAGCCAACAAGTCATATTAATCTTTTCTGTGTAACTATTAGTGGTTATAGTATATTAGCTGTAGTAGAACCCCAAACACTTAGCCCATATCTTAATAATGGTTCAGCCAAAGCTGTGTAAAGTATTATTTTAGTCTTCAGTGGCAGCATACTACTATATTCGGTGTTGTGAGGAAAAACAGGGAACTCCGCACGTGGATCTTCGGGAGAGGAATTGCCTCGATGGGTGGAGGGGGTATGCCCAACTCCGAGGTAGTTCGCACCGACGATTTTGACAACTCCGAGAGTCAACGCGGGTTGGGCGGTCCAGGAGAAGGTGCGGCCATCCGCTGCTCATTTGCTCAATTTTTGGAGCCCGAGTGGAGGGTGGTTACGAGGAGCGGGGAAGCAATGTGAGCTGGTAAGGGCGCTGAGGAGGTGACTCCGAACCCTATCCCCACCCGCAATAGGCTCTCTGCACTGCAAAGTGCTGACAATACTTGACCCGTGTCTCTACCCTCTGAAGTAGCCGCGCCCGAAGGAAGCCGGGGAGGGAAGGGAATTATACTGATAGGGAGCTCGAACGTCAAGCGGGTATCGGCCCCTTTGTGGAGAAGGGCGGAACGGGAGGGTGGTGACGTGAGGGTCACATCTTGGTGTGTCCCCTCAGGGCAAGTGGCCCAAGTTACGGGTGCGGTCCGTGCGGCGGTCGCGGGCACGAGCTGCTCTAGTCTGCGGGTGGTGGCCCATGTGGGCGTCAACGACGCCTGCTCTCGTACGTCCGAGGAGATTTTCAGCTCTTTCGAGGACTTCGAGAACTCTGAGGTCGCGCAGGTTCGGGAGTCACTTGGCATCGAGATGAAGCTGTCCATTTGAAATAAAAATCGCCAACCAGGGGAGAAAATATTCTTGATCTCTTCTTGATTAACTCTCCTGAGCGAGTAAATAGCATTTCGATCGACGAATTACTTGGCGAACACAAAGGCGTATACCTAAACATTGATACACAATTAAATAAGCATAAGAAGCCTAAACGCAACATTTATCTCTACTCCAAAGCAAATTTCGAAAGCTTTGCCGAAAATTTATTTACCAATTTTAATTCATTTAAGCCGCACGTGACTAATCTGTCCTCCGATGAAACTTGGAAAAAGTTAAAAGCAGAAATGTAAAGGAAAAGTAGAAATTATGCGTAAATACGTAGAGCTTTATATACCTTCGAAATACTCAAAAAATGATTGCGAACCTAGATGGAACGATAAAGAGGTTAGAAACGCACTTCGAAAACAAAGATCACTTCACGGAAAAGTAAAAGCCCTTAAGGGAACAGACCAGTCTGATTTCAGCTCAAAAACAACGTTATTATTAGAGAAGCATAAGAATGCGAAATCCGATACTAAGCGTGCTATGCGAAACGCCCTACGTAATTTTAAGCAGAAAATTCTAGGTGATAGCTTAGAGGAGGACCCTAAAGCCTTCTGGTCGTACGTTAGGGAGACACAGGGAAAATTACAAACCGTTTGCTCATTAAGGGATAACGATGGCAATATTACTAGTGATCCGAAGAAGAAAGCGAACATCCTTAACGACTTTTACCAAAGCGTATTTGCAGCCGATAATAGCTCAGACAGCCTTCCGGTAACAAACACAAACGCGTTGATGTCAAGTATTTGTTTTACTGAAGAGGGAATCGCTAAACTCTTGCGTACAATTAAGCCAAATAAATCCCCAGGCCCTGAAGGTATTCCGGCTAGAGTATTGAAAGAACTAGCGGATAGCGTCGCTCCATACCTCCAAATCGTGTTCTCCAAATCAATTAATGAAGCCAGCGTCCCAATGGATTGGAAATTAGCGAATGTTACGCCCGTTTACAAAAAAGGATTAAAGGACGACCCAGGTAATTATAGACCCATCTCGTTAACTTCACTGACAGGCAAGAAGAAAAAATAGAACATTAACACCATGTCAGACTAACAGTCTGTCGACAGGGCAGATATGAACAAAATAGAATTACACACATCAGAAATAAAAATTACAAATCAATGCAGCTCAAGGCTCACACGAAAAGAGATAATAGACGAAAGCGCTGAAAGTACAATAAGAAAAATAAGACTAAGGTATAAGTGTTCCTTTTCGTCATTTTTGAATTTAATTTATCATTACATTGTATAAAAACGTATGCGCCATAAAAATGCTAAATATACTCATTACATAGTAAACGATCGAGTCCGCGGCTTACCTTCATGCTTGCTTTCTGTTTAATATTTCATTTACTATTTAATTAATCAATTACACGATTCAACTGGCATTTCATAAGAGCTTGAGATATATTTATACTTTCCGTATTCTGTTTCAGGTAAGTATATGATTTCCTATTATAGTACAACGTTTTTGCGAACCTTGGAGATAATTCACTGCAATCGAAAGATTTTTCGATGCATAAACTGTGGTACTGCAAACCTTATAGAATATAAATGCGCAATTCAGACGACAGAAATCTTTGCTATCTTAGTCTGCCGAAAGTACAAAGTTTTCTTCAATGTTCTAATTGAATTATATTAACGTATTCACCCCACTCTTGTCGTTTTGTTGGCTTAAAATATCAATCTGTTCTTCGATGACAAGGTTTTCCGTTAAATTCTCTCTTCTGCATCTTAGAACGAAATTTTATTTTCATGTTCTCATGATAAGAGAACAAACAGGACATTATCAGTGTCGCCCCCGAATCTCCCTTTCTAACTCCCGTCTCTTTCCGCCCACCTTTTTCGCCTCTTCCCCTCCACATCTAATTTTCCTCGAGAAACTTCCGCCTTCACCACGCCCTCGCCTCGTCTCATCAATAACCCGTCCCCCCCCCC
>KZ309521.1:271659-283368 GCA_000376725.2 Ladona fulva
ACAAAGAAAATTCGAATTTTCATAAAAGTTTTCATCCTTGTTCCGTCATGGAGTCCTATGACGAAGTCAAGGCCCAAACTGTTCATTCTATTGAAATTCTTATAAGCATTAATTTCTATCTCCTTTTTCGCACGTTTCAAGGTCGACTTTTAGCTATTTTGAGCAGTTTCGCCGATAAGTCTTAAATTTAAGATATAAACGCCGGAAGGCGGCTTGCAGGGTAGATGTAGATGTAGATGTAGATCGTTCAATTGTTTTTCTAACTTTTTATTTATTTTTTTTATTTTTGAATTATATTTTATTTATTTGAAATATATTTTATTTATTTTTGAATACTCATGTGTGACATCCATCCTGGAGGTCACACATGAGTATTAAACTTTCCTCACGGATTTCGCACTGTCTTTCGACGTCACGACCGCATCCTCTTCTGCTTGAATCTTGATTTAATCCGGCGCACATCCAATTTCTTAATCCGTTGCCTCGAGAAATATCCCATTCGAAGCAGACGTCTGCAGCCTCCTCATCACTCCTCAAAGACGTTACAAAGGAATCCCGTTCGCCGCCTCTTCTCCAAGTTGTAGCCAATGACAGCGCTAATGGGGCTTCTTGCTTCTTGTCCATCCGGATTTATGGACAACTATTGAGAAAAACGTTTCTCTTTGTTTTCCATCCGACTTCAACTCAGAGGTGGCTTTATCTACGTTTTTTTATTAGGGCCAATGAAGCTTATTTTTGGCTGTGTATTCTATGACTTTATTAGGTAAATGACTCAACATTAATCATTCCTATCTGGGCTTTGAAATCTGCAGACGTCCTTATATCGTCAATATCAGTAGTTTCTTAGTCTACCTTAGAAAAGATATTATCCCAGAAGCTTCGATTTAAACTGTTATGTCGCTCTGATTTTTTTGTCGATCAATTTTAATAAGTACTTTTAATTGTACTTTTAATGAAGCTTCATACCCTTCTCATCGTACTACGAATCATTTTAAGTTGAAAGAAAGAATAATACCTTTACTTATTTTTCAGCAAGTAAATTTAAATATTAATCTACTGAACAGTGATAAATATATTTCATTTTATTTGCGATTGTGTTAACGTATGAAGTAAGGATTTTTTTGGAATTATATCATCTCTTCCATATCTAAGATTTTACTCACGCTTGCTAGGTTTTTGATCTCAAGTTTTATTTACTTGAGACAAGGTAAAGCAACGCATTCTTTGTAGACAAATTCAGTTGATCTCTGAATCGCCTTAGACTTTTGCCCTCCAACTTTTTCATTCCAATCTTAAGATTCTTTGGAATGAAATGTAACATTTAACCATTAATATTGTGGCGGTATCATGGCTTTTCCTCCCATTTGGGTTTCCTACTTTCATCCTGTGTTTTGTTGTAGTTTTCCCTCCCACTTGCACGGTTGGGATTCCGCCACTCCCAACTGCGCACGATGACTCCTCATCAATCACTTCATTTCACTCACTTAAAAGGGAGCGATTAAGCGAAAAGTAGAAGTTTTTTTCCGCACGAATTGCGATTCTTATTTTCTCCTGCGTGACCATTTTTTGTCCTTTTCTGGACTATTGGACGCAATCTACCACTAATCGGTCTTCGTTTGATCGTTTTCAGCATTTGGAAATTTTCAGATTATATCTCGGAAGATACGGCGAGGGGAAGCAATTTTGTTAACATATTAGCTCAAGGGCAGTGTTTCGCTCGGAATTCGCATTTATTGCAGTCATGTCTCGTCTGATGACTCGTTCCTTTCGTATCGAATCGCTCTCATTCTCAACTTGATCGATTTGCAGATGATCACCGACGACGTGCATACGAATACGAGAGTTAAACACTGAAAATGTTTTTTCGTTGATTTTCTACGGGAGATTTGAGTCAGTAAACAATCTAACGAAAGTTCTATATAAAATTTTCTATGTATGAAAGTCTAAATAAGTACCCTGCAAGCCATACGAGAGTTAAAGCTTAGAAATATTTCTTCGTTAATTTCCTACGAATCGCATCCTTTCCTTTAATTAAAGGATTCGCAATCGAATCCTTTAATTGTTACATTTACATTTAAGCCCTGCAAACCGCCAATGGCGTGTGGCAGGGGGTGTAAAACACCTATATCCCTAACTACCCTGGATAGCTATTAGCTTCTCTGATACTTCGCTGGAAAAATGACCAAAAATATCCATCCGTCCTGGCGACTATTTCCCTGTATCGCTTTTTCGTTTTCTTTCAAAGATTACGTGCGTTACTAGCTGGGATGAGAAAATCAACTATCTCCTCCCCGAGATCCGTAGTGACAAACTTATCGAAAAGCTTCCTACGGTATTCAAGTCTTCTATCACTAAGCGAGTTCCATCCGAGGGATTCTATCATTGCCGAAACACTGCTGTCAAATCTGAAATCTCCCTTAACGAGATAAGAACTTGCACAATGCATAAATAACCTCTGATATCAAACAGTTGTCAAATAAATCACAGACAAAACAATACTCGCTTTAATAGAAAGCATTCAAGATGAGTATAATTTAAAAGCTTCGCCACAATGAACGCTACAGGAAGTGTCATTTGTGGTGATCCGAGGTGGAAACAATTAACTCACGAAATTTCCGCTCAGAATTCAGCCCTAAAATTCCAGTATTGTTTCACATTCAATTTTTCCTAAAAAGAGCCTTCCTTTTAAAAACTGAAGTTTGAAATTGCCCTGCATCATTTCGCTTCTCTAAATTTGAATTGGACTTCGTGAAACAATGTCATGCTTAGTAGAGTTACTTTTTCCTCCTCAGAATTATCCTCTCGCTCAAAGGAAACTTGGTTACTAAATTATTTTCCTTATAGTCCTAGAATGAGAACTTATTTCTTGTCTGTGGCTGAGGAAATTAAACTCTTTTTAATGGAAACGTAGCATAAAATTTGAATTTGGGAGAAGTAAGTATCTTTTAGACTCCAAAGAAATCAAACCTCATTATCATTACATGCTTGAGCCCTTCGCTATGCAAAACATTTTCTGCACAATTATAATTTAAGTAAAGTTAAGGAAAAAAGATTTCTAGAAATATTTCAGTGCGGCTCAAAAGAAGGGTTTTGCGTGAGATTTGCGAATAGTAAGAGAAAGTCGATGATTTTTTGCAACCCAAAAAATTATAAGAAAGACGAACTTAGTTATATTTCTCATACCTTCGATACTTAGAACGGACTTTACGGTTGTGATTTCGCCTTATCTTTCTCTCTTATCTGTCTTAATTCAGTCGTCAGCATTTATTTTAGTTCATTTTCCTCTAACTTCTTTGGTATGGCATTTCTTACTTTGTTCTTTATCTTTCTTCTTCAACTTTAAAATAGTATAAAAGAAGTAGTAACGAACACTTGGTAATTACTTAGGTAAAAATTGAATTCATCTCTGTTTGCTCGCCTCGTTTCTTAAACTATAAACTCAAAAGAATTCAAAGTAAAAGAAGTAAGAGTAGATTCATGGTTTCTTGGCCCAAACCCTCACTATTAATTGACTCTGATTGGTGATGAATGTAATTCCTCTCTCTATCAGACAAAGATCACGTATATTCTCGACATCGAAGACTCTGATAAATTAAAATTTTAAATCGTTCTAATGGCTTGCCACGCGTCGTATACGCTATGAATACGTAATAAGTACGGAACAAAGAAAATTCGAATTTTCATAAAAGTTTTCATCCTTGTTCCGTCATGGAGTCCTATGACGAAGTCAAGGCCCAAACTGTTCATTCTATTGAAATTCTTATAAGCATTAATTTCTATCTCCTTTTTCGCACGTTTCAAGGTCGACTTTTAGCTATTTTGAGCAGTTTCGCCGATAAGTCTTAAATTTAAGATATAATCTCTGTGATACGTCTTGTATAATTTAGCCCTAAACTTGCAAAATCTTTGTCGCATCTAATCTTAACAAGAGTTGGGTTTTTGTGATAGCTAAAGCTCCAGTAAGTGTAGGTTTAATAGATAAGTTATTACTAAGTTGAACTATATGTTGATTATTATACTCAGCCTTTGCTTTCTTTTTCTTTAAGGAGTATGTTTATCATCTTTAACAGAATTTATTTTCCTAAGTATATCTTCGCACATAGAAATAACGAGATCGGAGCAAAATTGTTTTGTTAATGTTTCAAAATGTCCAAAATCATTTCAATGATTCAATTTAACGAATGCTGGAATGTTGTGCACGCAGTAAAGAAGGGTGGGTTTTCAGTAATGTTCACCTCGACGCAAATCTAAGAAAATAAATTCGAATCACGGGAAACGTAAGAAGTCAAATCTAAGGAAATCATATCCCAAAAATCTGTGGTGAATCAACTATAAAGCTCCAGTGAAGTATACTGTCAATATATGCGAAAAAAAAGGTCTAAAGCGATCCTATTTTACTTGCGTTCAAAGGCCCTATGTGAAACGTACGGTCAGTATATGAGATACGGCGAATGAAACGTGTTCACGTGAACACGTGAATCCCATGCTACTCGCCGAAAGTCGGCTTACACAGTTTCAATGTAGAAAACAGAATTCTCGACGGAATATTCTTTCACTCTTATAATAACATAATAACAGATTATTTTCTACAGTTTTTAGCAGTATTTTAGCAGTTTGTTAATTGAGTTCCAAAGCCTTTTAAAGTCTTATGGGTCGCGTTAAACCTTTTCTGGAAAAACTCTATCTTAATTTCATAGTAAAACTAAAATTAACTCCGTCTCAAGAAAACTGAAATTTAGAACGTTTTCTCTTTAATTTACTAACAAACCAAGTCACTGAGTGCCTAAAATCGCATTTACTCATCATCAAGTTACGATTCGTTCAATATTTTGAAAAGGGATAGTAGTATTTCGTAAAATCAAATAAGGTAATCGGAAAATGAAGGCAAAATGCGGCGTACGTTTTTTACTAATTTCTCAACCAATGGACTCTTTCATGGAAAATTGAGGGTCCTGTGCGTATTTAAATTAGATGATTTTCAATGGAATTGATAACTGATTTTATTATTCATTCTTTTTTTCAGCGTCACATTTATAATCTTTGGATTGATACCAACGGTGAAGGTATTAAGGACTATTTTTGAATTATTAAAATTCTACTATTTTTCATACATACTAATGAATCTCAGCATCGGAAAAGCTTTTAGAAGGTGTGAAGAGAATTTTAAAGAGGAGACTTCATTCTCCAAGCCTTTAATCCGCTGTATCGATCGAAATGAACGGCATCGAAGGTCTTCTCTCGCAGGTGACAGTTTTGGTAATAATGTGTCATATGGAGACTCCTCTCGTATATCCTTCAGTTGAAATGAAGGAACAAATTGGCACCTTCTTCCTTTTATGGAATCTTGGAAAAGACTTCCAAATGAGAAAGAGTTTGAAAGGAATAGATTGAAAAATTTTACGAGTAAAGTGTATACGCAGGTAGAGAAAGAGAGTAGAGGCATCAGATGGAGAAAAGAGATAGTGAGATAAAACGAAACGATTTCTGCCTATGGTCTCATTAAAGATGGGAAAATAATGAAAAGATATGTAAATATGTATGTACAAAGAAATATATCGTAAATAGTTTTATTAACTGCTAATATTTGACCATGAATAGATGGGATTGATAGTCTTCGAAAACTTCGATAATGATTTGTTACCCATTTGTTTGGGATTTCAATCTCCCTGATATCGACTAGTTAAATAACGTAGTTAGAAAAGAGCTAGAGAAAAAAATCGCTAAATCAGATAGTTAAAGAGCCTACCAAGAATGTGGGATGTTCTTCTTACAAATACACCTGAGCGAATACTAAATACATCTGTTTGCGATGGATAATCAGATCACAAAGCCGTTGCTATAGATTTGGATATTACTTTGTTAAGGCGCCAAAAACCTAAGCGCAAAATGTAGTATCTGTATTCGAAAACAGATTTTAAAGGATTTCGCGATAAACTTAAATCTAATTTTGCGGTGTATGAAGCCAGCTATGAGTCTAGGTGCCGAGGACGCCTGGAAATCGTTTTTACAGAGAATGCAATTATCTTACGTGAATACTTATTGACCCTAAACCTTATTGATCATACGTGGGTGAGGCCAAAGGTGAAGAGCAAATTCATTAAAAGAAAATAGCAGGAACATAATAAACGATGCCAAGGGTAAAGCAAACATCTTAAATGATTTTTTCCATAGCGTATCTAATGGGCGTATATAATAAGCGTATTAATGGAGAAGTAATAAACTGGATTAAGGACTTTCTCTCCGACAGAGAACAATGAGTACTACTGGATGATATTAATTCCAACCTGGTTAAAGTGAGCTCGGGCATGTGCCGCAAGGACTTGTAATCAGACCGTTACTATTTTTAGTATACTTAAACGATCTCAACAAAAAATGATTGCAAAGATGGAAGAAAGGGCAAACAGCAAAACAATGATGAAGGGAGGAAGAAATACAGAAAACTGAATAAAAGAAGAAACCGACAAAGAAGAGGAAGAAACCGACAAAGCGAGAATAGAGTGGTTAGAGAGAGAATGTAAAGACATCAAAGAGCTAGAAATGAGAGGAAGATATGATCTAGTTTATAAGAAAATAAAAGAAAGCAGCTGAGGATCTAGAGAAAGTTTTACTAAGGAAATAAAGGACAAACAAGGAAGATTAGTGAAGGAAGATAAAGGATTTCGTGATAAACTTAAGGAAAGGATTCCGAAAGTATTTAACCATAGAAGAGGAAGAGTTAGTAGGGCCAGACAATTTGGGAAAAGATATTTTGCTAGATGAGACAATTGCAGCTATGAAGGATATGACAAATTAGAAGGCGGCAGGCGTAGATAGGCGTACAGAACTGACATCTTTATGTAATGACATATATAGTAGCGGGAAATGGCCAAAGGACTTCCTAAGGACAGAAATTTTACCCTTAGCGAAGAAGAAAAGGCACAAAGAAGTGTAAAGAGCATCAAACGATTAGTCTCATAGTGCTCAGAATACTTAATAGAAGAAATGTAAGTGAAATGGAAGACAATATGGCGGAAGAACAGTTCGGGTTTAGGAGAGGCATAGGGGCAAGAGATGCGGTAGGTGTAGTCAGAATCATAGGACAGAGATATTTAAAAAAGTGAAGAGGTTTGAGTTTATGTTTTGTAGATCTAGAGAGAGCCTAGAGTCTAGAGTCATCAACATTATTTAATACCTATGTAGAAAAGATGGTCTTGGAATGCTGAGAAGGACATAAAGGAGTTAGCATTGGAGAGAGAAGAGTGGAATGCATTAGATTCGCCGATGATATGGTAATAATTGCGGAAAGTGCTGATGAAATAAAGGAAATGCTAAAACAGCCTGAGGATGTAGCAGAAGGTCATGGTCTGAAAATAAACCAAAAGAGGACAAAAGTGACGAAAATAGGAGATGGTGAAGTGATGGATGTGTCTGTAAAAGGTGTGAGATTAGAACAAGTCGAAAGGTTTAAATATCTAGGTGTAGAGGTGACGAAGGACTGGAGAAGTGAGAAAGAGGTAAGGTTAAAAATAGGTATGGCAAAGGAAGCATTTAGAAAAAAGAGAAAGGTATTAATTAACATAAATGTCGAACTGAGGAAAAGGATGATTAAGTGTGGAGTGTATTCCTAGTTGGCTGTGAGACGTGGACAATCCTTAAAACTGATATAAAAAGAATATAAGCTTTTGAAATGTGGGTTTGGAGAAGAATGATGAACATCATTTGGATGGACAAGGATAGGAATGAGGAGGGTAAATGAAGAAGGAGAACTGATAAAATTGATAAAGGAAGAAGAATTGGATAGGACATGCACTAAGAAAGAACTGCCTACTTAAGGATATGCTAGAAGGCGTGATGGAAGGAAGAGAGAAGAGAGGAAGAAGAAGAAGGAAGTTATTGGATTGTTTGAAGAATGGAGAATGTTACAGAGAGATGAAAAGAAGGGCAGAAGACAGAGAGAAACAACACCTGCGCGAACACACCACCCATGATGATGATTTTCGTAGAAGATGTAGCTGATGTTATGCGTCCTCCCTGTACATAAGCCGTTCTTATTTTGAGAGGGAGAGACTCCAGAAGGAATCGATTCAAAAATTATTTTTTTCTGCGAAAGGTACACGAGAGTAGTCTACTAGGGAAGTACAGTCATGGTGCATGCACCCCCTGCCACGTGCTACGAAAATACGACTAGCAGGGTACATGTGTAGATGAATATTCCATCTGGTCTTGAAATAGCAAGGACAACTGTAACCAAAACACTGATCCCACATACAATGTATGTACCACAGTACATTGTTCTCTTATTCACTCAAAATTTGAGAGAATATACTGATTTTACGGATTAAAATACTACGTAATTTATCAAATACGGTCCCCCATTCAGGTACTCTAATCAAATAGATCAGTATAACAGAGTCACTAAATGATATACTCGTATGATAACAATTTAAATTACGAAATGAGAGAAAATAAATGCTCGTGAAAATGTGTTACTAAAGGAGAATTTCTAAATGCATTATTAATATTGTGCTTATGATTGCTCAATTACTAGTAAATATCAAGCATGATGGAACTTATTTAGTTTAAAAATATATCTATTATCGTATATATCTGGTCCTCCGAAGCACACAAAAATTCCGTCGTAAGATCATAATCTATCTATATAAGAGGTTAAGGTGAAACTTCCTCGGCCTGACAATGAAAGACGGCGATTTTCGGTTAAAAAATTATTTTGTTTTTCTACATAATCTCCCTTGACTTCAACACACTTGCTCCAGCGTTTCTCCTCAGTATTCTTTCCCTGAAGTGAGAGTCTGGAAGGTTGTGAAAATATCCATCTACGGCCCTCCCAACTTCTTCATTGGAAGCAAAGCGCTTCACAGAAAAAAATTTCTTCAAGTTTGGGAACAGAGGAAAGTCTGAGGGTGCTAAATCAGGAGAATAGGGGGGATGGCTGAGCAAATCGTACCCCAAATCCCGTAGTTTTCCCATCGCACCTTTGTGAGCAGGTGCGTTGTCCTGGTGAAAGATTATTTTTTTCTTCTTCAAGCCAGGCCTCTTCTCGCGAATTTCGGCATCCAGCTGGTCAAGAAGGTTGGAGTAATATTCGCCTGTAATTGTTCTGCCTTATTCAAGGTAATCAATTAACAGGATCCCTTTCGCATCCCAAAACACACTGGCCATGACCTTTCCGGTAGATGCGATCGACTTCGCTTTCTTCAGCGCTGAACCACCAGCTTCCACCCACTGCTTCGATTGCTGTTTCATTTCTGGCATGTAGTGGTGGACTCATGTCTCATCCATGGAAACAGATCACCGCACAAAATCGGTCGGTGCCCTCTTGAACCGGTCCAAACATTGCTGCGAAAATCGCTTCCGCATTTGCTTTTGATAGGCATTCAGCAAAAGCGGCACCCACCTTGCGCAGAGCTTTCGCATCCCCAATTATTTGTGCAAGATGTTTCGCACCCTTTCTTCCGATACGGCCTCAGCTATCTCACTCACCTTCACTCGCCTATCGTCCAACACGATATCATGCACCTTTTCGATGGTTTCCAGTGGGGTTGCGGTTTTTGGCCGTCCTTCACGTGGGTCATCTTCGAGGGATGTGCGACCACGTTTAAATTCAGCTGCCCACTTTTAACGGTTGACATTGAAGGAACAGAGTCCCCGTACACTTTTGTCAATTTCGGATGAATTTCCTTAGGAGTTAATCCATCCAAAACGAAGCATTTTATGATCGCACGATATTCAAGTGTGTCCATTTTAACGAAAAACACGAAAGACGTCTACTGCAACAATACGTGTAAACAAACTACTTGAGAGAACAAGTTGAAACTTGTCTTACGAACTAATGACACGTGTGTCCAGGCAGGGTTCATAAAGTTTCGCTGATTGGAACGCCATCTCCGTGTCAGGCTGAGAAATGTTCAGCATCCCCTCGTAAAAAAAGCAAAAATTCCGTGGGTTAATGTGTTTGTTTGTCTGCGATTGGAGTCCACACCGTTTGTCCGATTTCCGTCAAANATATATATTAAATAAATAATAAATTTGAAACTAAGCACCCTATTAATAAGCGCGAAATAACGGATACTTTCTTCGTTCTACCTGTGACAGAAGAATAAGGACGAAAGTCATCATGCTTGGAAGCTAGATGAAAGGGCGACTACGAAAGATACCAGTCAGAGAATACCCTGTATAAAATTGGTGAATGGCCGTAATGAAAGGGTTTCGTTTACAATCGTAAACCATCATCTTGGTATTCCAACGCTTCTTTCACCTAATAGCTTTTATTCCATACTTTGCGTTGGAAATCTTTCTCTAGCCTTCGTTATACGTGTTTTTTCCTTAAAGCTTCGTACTCTCAGTACTAGAATAGAATAGAAGAGTTTATTGATACATAAACATTTTTCCAAAAAAGAATTCACATTTATAAAACATTTTTTTCTACATTTTACAAAAACTTCACATTTACCAAACATTTTTTTTTTACATTTTTAGAAAATTTATCATATTACATATTTACATTAGGATCTTCAAAAAAACTCTCTTACAGTAAGATTTTTTAACAAAAATTTTTTAAATATTTTAAGGAACACTATATTATCTGTAGACAGTTTTTGCTCATAACAATACTTAGTTTGTTGAATATCCTTCATTTAGATTAACATCCTTCTACCCATGTACTTAGGGATATTTTCAAATAATTTTAATTTTTTATTGGATATTGAAGCATATTTTTCCCCCTTGTCTCATACATGTGGTCTGATTGAGCGGTTTTCAGCTCATCAAGATTTCAAGATTAGCACAAAGTAGCACATGAGTTCATACAATTAAGTGCATGGATACGTTAGTATGCCATTGCTTTTGAAGGCTTGCTTGCAAGACTCTCTATACCCCAAATTGTTCATACTTCGTATTACTTTCCTTTCGTGTTTTAAATATTGCCTCCCAACCTGGGGTATTTCCACAGAGAATGATGCCATACTTCAAAACAGTGTGGAAATAGGCATGATACACTGTTAACCTTGTTGACAGACTGGTAACTGCAGAGATGACTAGTTTATCTATCTGCCGAGTCTAAACCTAAGTATGGTTTTTTAATGTAGGCACCCGGCAATCAATGTAATACTGGTAATAATGTTATAGGAAGAACTATCGCGAAAAATATGTCCCGTATAATAATGACTATGTTGTACGCTCAGTTGTCGCGGAACCGATATAACCATGAAATCAATGTACAACAATTGCCTTGGTCGTCAAAGGGATTGGTTATTCATTTCCCAAAAATTTTTCGAATCTTCCGTGTATTTTATCAAAGTTCTCGCAATTTCGAAATTATATGAATGATTCACGTCTAATACATATACATAAGTGTTCTACCTTTCGGTAGGACCATGTGCTCTAATATTCCCTATTCAAAACCCTTTCCTTCGTTACCTGGTAACTCACCCCACCCTTTATGTCATCTAACATCTTTTGCCTCTGCCTTCCCCTCTGTCTTTTCCCTTGCATTCTCCCCTCTATTACATTCTTCAGCAATCCCTCTCCTCTTAATATTTGACCCACCCATTCCTTTTGTCGGCGCTTAATTACATCAATTAAAACCCTTACCTCCCCAACCATTTCTAGCACCTCTATGTTTGTTTTTCTATCCACCCAGCTCACCTTCTCCATTCTACGCCACACCCACATCTCAAATGCCTCCAATCTTTTGATGTCCTCTTTTCGTAA
>KZ309521.1:284984-298118 GCA_000376725.2 Ladona fulva
CGTGACACCACCATCACCCATAATGGCCGCCCCACTGGGGTACAGACGCCTTTGCAGCCGCCTCACTGAGGTACAGACACTGCGTGGACTACCTTTCGTCAGGCCCCTACCTATTGACCATCCTGGCATGGGTGACCCTACCAGGAACATAGTTCCCGCCAGTTACGCTCTCTAGGTCATAGGAACACGCAAGCCCTTACACCACGACAAGGTTGTAGTCCAGAGAAGGGCCACGACTAAAATAAGATTCTATGATCATTTTCCTTTCTTTAGACACTGGTCTCAATTTCGTAGGACCATTGTTTCTAATTTAATTTTGTAAATGAAACGACCTCTGCAAGTCACGAAAACGTAATTTATGTATATCTCTAATGGAAAGGTATTATGGGATCCTGGGTTCGAACACAGGCCTTTACAGAAATGAAAATAGTTTTCCTGGGGGTTCCAACATCGTAGAAACACAATGCAGTTTGTGTAAGAACTCTAAGTCAAGCCGTTTCTGAGATAAATAAGGGGACGGACAGACGGATGGACAGACATTTGCTTTTTAAATATTTGATATCATATTTCCGTAGGAAGACTTAAGATAGCATAGTAACTTTTTGTTTAGCATCACCTATTATGATTTCCTAACGGATATACTCTAAATGGGATATTTTGTTCGTCGAGTTCAGAAGCTATCGCAACTCAAAGAGTTGCTGAATTTGAATATAAAGTATGTACTATTCACCAAAATTGATCAATTGAGAGTGAAAGTAAGTAAAACACGGGATCGAATAGATTCTTTTAACAACCCGGACGTAAAGGATCCAAACGTTTTTCTCCTTCAGAAAAAAGGAATCTGTCATAGCCTACATTTCATTTTGCAAGGAAAAAATAATTTAAAAAATAAAATCCCTACTAAGAATAAAAATCACTCCATAAAACGTTAAAGATTCATTTTTCTCTCAATTATTTTCCTTCTTAATGAAGAACTGATTCAACTCCATTTTAAAACCAAAACTTTTACTAAACCTTTATTTAATCAAATAATTCAAAATAGTGTATGTACATAAGTGGACCGCAATGACCAAATGAACAAAATATTTCATAGTAATCAATAAGAACAATACGAATGTCCATATTCATTATCAGTAATAAATCAGTGGAAACGAAACATATCAAGCGATATTTCGGGCAACATAACTTATTAAAGATACAAAACCACAATATACACATCATCTGGTCCAGATGATGAGGTGACCTCGAAAAGGTCGCGTTGAGTTTTACTATAGCAAGTCTTTAATAAATCATGATCTTAGCTAGTTTTGTATCATAATCATTAATAAATAAATCAGTCGTCTTTGTTATATATTGTTAAAAACTCCATTAGTATCCATGTATAGTAGGTGAGATATAGTGAAAGGGTTTTTTCCAACTATTTTGTATCCGTATTTTGTTTAATAAATTTGAAAGCGGGTTTAGTGCATTACAAAACCAGAGTGCACTGAGTGAATCGCCCTGAAAAATGCACCTTTTAATCTTGATCGGTTCTGTTTTTATATTGCTAGATTTTGTGCTTATGTTCAATCAATACTAATTGTTCTTTGCATCCCATTGATCCAGTGCGACATAATTTCTGTTGGAAAGTGAAAAATAGCGACATGACTGGGACTCTGGGTTTTTCATCTCCATCACGGATTACTGAGAGATTAATGAGCTTTATTTTTACCATTCGACGCTTAAAAGATGTAGCTATGATGCAAACGATTTTTTGTATTCATGTTATGAACAAGATACAAGAGAGACGCATATGAGATATGGAGAGGGAGATTTTGTCATTCCTTCTTCAGGGAGTCTCTTCTCGCGCAAGCTGTTTCTTCCCTTATTTCTAGCGATTAGACCTCGTTATTCTTAAACGCGCTGCTATATATTTTCTGATTACAGAATAGGGAAAGATATTGGCGTGAATGGAAATCCATTTCTATAATGACCAAATAACTGATTTGAAAGGAAATGTGAATATTCATTACTTGAAATAGCCTATTCAAATAAATAACGTAATTTCGTTATTTATTTTCCTCTTCTACTCACGGTCATCGGTATGAATCTTCGGTAATTAAAATAATTTAAGAGATCGTTTCTTTTCCTTCTTTTATTCGGAAAATAATAGCATTTTCATGTGCATTAAAATGGTCTGTTGTCCTTATTAGTATGTATTTTCACCCATTCTCCAAGCCATCGTCCATTCAATTAGAATTATTCAAGCAAGTAAATTTATTGTAAGTACAATAAATCAATCCGTAGCTGTCGATCACTGAAACATTTCCGTTCTGGAAGACTTACAGTTAGAGAAAGCCTATCCTAAAATGTCATTATTTAATCCAATATAAAAAATTGTTCTCAAAATACGAAATTTACTTCGTTTCTTAATTCCAAGGCAAATGTTTATAAAGAGACTAATACGACTTCCAACCTACGTATATGGTTCTGGAACAGCAGACTACCCAATGAGGTACAAATATTCTCACAAATGGAAGCATTACAATTCCATAGAAATAATGTGGATTGTTTTCTTAGATATGTATTAGTAATGTGAATGCAAATATATCGTTTATCTTTAACAGGTCGTAATTCCTTTACTTCATAGATCTCTTCCATTGTGTTATCAAAGGCCATCAGATGCACTGAATAGTATGGTGAAATTTGGTAGAACTTGATGGTACGATTGTTAACGCACGATTGTTATAACTTTATCAAAAAATTGATTTTCCAAATATAAGTAGTAAAATTTCCTGAAACGTTTTTCTTTGTAGTTTAAAAGATGTTTTAAGACTAGCGGAACCAAAAATTTTGAATGAGTTCCATCCCTTACTTCTAGTGATTAGACCTCATTATTATTTCACAAGCTGTTATCTCGTTTTGGAGCGACGTTGTTTTCTGAGTGAAGATTAGCAAAGATATTGGCATTCTGATAAATCCATTGGCTTGAAAACGAATAATGAAATTATATACCAAAAATTCTCAAACCCGATACCATAGTTCAGTGGAGGAACAAAGAGAGAAATAGGCGTACTATCGTGGCTTTCTGTTTCCTTTCAACTGTAGTGAATGATGGATCATCCAACTACAACTTACATGAAGTTTACATAATCTACAACATAACATCATCCTTTATTGGGATAGACCTGTGTTGACCGATAAAACTATAAATTATAACAGACCAGATATCTTACTAATTGATAACGTCAACAAAAATGCTATGATAATCGACATAGCAGTGTCTTTGTCCCATAACGTCCGAGAAAAACCAAGATGGAAAAAAGGGACAAATATGAAGACGGCAAATAAAAAGCATCTGGAAATTAACAGACATTTAGATCATCCCTTTGGTTATCTCTGCAGAAAGGATTATGTCGAAAAACATCATAAAACTTATTGAGAAACTTGGTTTAAAGAAGAATATTGCACACATTGCACAAAAATCAGTACTGTTACAAACGTGCCACATTGTGCACAAGTTTCTTAATTGAGCAGAACAAAATCAAGAATCACATGCGTTAGGGTGAATTCCCTCTCTATGTAGAGAGACTGGACCATTCCAACTAGGGGACAGGTGGAATCGTTCCAGCAGAAACGCTGAGAAGAGGAATAATAATAATAATCATTCACACCTTGTCGTGGTGGGAGGGCTTGTGTGCCTTGATGATCCTGAGAGCAATGCCGGCGGGAGCAACTACTCTTGGTAGGGCCACCCATGCCGGTCGAAGGTAAGAGGACTGACTAAAGGTGAACCAATAGACCCCAATCCCAAGGTGTGTCACACAGGCTGAGGAGATGCATGGTACAGGGGCTAATGTGTACCATTACTGCGGAACTCAGGGCGTCCTCCTGTTTTAAATAGCCTTACTAGCCTTAGCATGCCGGACTCTGCATAGATGGACCATACATATCCCATGCTACTAGTGGGATCACAATGGAAAATGAAAATAATTTAAATATTCATAAATTACGTCGCCAAATTTCTGAGTATTGTGGGATTTTTTGTCGAAAAATCCAAAAAGTATTTATAACTATTTCATCTTTGTATTGGTGGGAATATTAGATACTTTACCATGGAGGAAATAAAGAAGAGAGCGCATTCTACGACTCTAATGAGTCGTAAAATGCGCTCTCTAATGCTAAAAGAGAATGAAAGCACAAAATAATACCAAAGACTGTCACTGACAGCTAAGACTGTACAAAATCATCTCGAGTGGAATATTTACGAACTGATTCCATTAATTAAAGAGAAATTACAATACTGACATATATTATGGACGATACTTACAAAAATCGGAATAAGCAAGCTGGTTCTTTAATTCCACTGAAGTCAAAACTTCAACATATCAGAACAAATATCAGAACAATCAATAATTTCAGCAATGGATTTCATAACAATCTAATTTTGATACATTCAGAGAAAAATTACTTCCATGCACCTCTGCAATGAAAGCAAGTTTGGCTTCAAACGAGGTTATAATAGTCTTAGGTATTCAGAACAGGTCATTAAATGTAATGAACATGAAACTTACTCATTAATAATGAACTAAATTGGGAAATACCAAATTATTAGATCATTTCCATCATCGTACAAATTTCGTTACATAAAATTGTATAAAATTCGATCATAATACAAATATTTCGGTAGAAGTATAAAATTGGAAGGGTGCACAGTACTCAAATTACTATTGGTTTAATTCGAATTTTTAATATTTTAAAAGTGAATCCATGAGCAAAGTTAAAATTTGGAGTTTCTAATTTTTTTCTATTTTAGAATTAAAATACTGATATAAATGATGGCACTATTTACTTTATTCTTATTTTATTATAAAGAACTTTATTTACAGTAAAAATCAAAACTGATGAAAATCAGGGGCGAGATTTAGAAAGAAAGTTCGGCACAATGTAAATTTACTGAAATAAACGAACTTTTCTGATTGGATGAATATTTCAGTCAGTTATTTCGTATGGTGCTCGTACAAATGCCGAAAAAGACATGGCGAATAAATTGGAGGAATGCACACGGAAAATGTCCGATTTTAATACTTGAAGTATTTTGGAATCTTAAGGATGTGATTGCTTTAACAGAAATCACATTAAGATATAAAGACATTCACAAAAATATCGCCTTCATTTGAGCATAAAAGCATGCCCAAAAAATGATTGGATTTTGAATATGAATTCAGAAATGAATAGACTAACTTTAATTAAAATACGTACGGTATTATTATATTATTGCAATCAGCCATTTGCTTTGATTGCTATCATCGAGCAAAAGTTAAATAAAGCAAAATCAGGGCATCGAGTAAACCTTTAAATGTATCTCGAATGTAAACATTTTGTGTTGTGTGCAAAAGTGCTGTGACGGATTGAAAGGCAACGGATAACATGTTATTTGACGATCAACTTCAAGCTACCGACATTGGAACTGTTTAACAAAGGTACGCTAATCAAGAAATATTTTAATCAAAAGACTCTAAAAAGGGCGCAAAATATACTAAATGTAGCTCAAAGAGGACTTCATCTACGGATTTCGTGTTATTGCGACGGAAAATGGACGAAGAGAATCAAAAGGCGACGAGATGCCCAAGTAAAAGAGGTAATGAGAAAATCCTTCTTCTTCACTCGCTCTTTTTTTACAAAATCCCTTTTTTTGGGGGATCTCCTTTAGGCGCCATGCGAATCAATCTGGGGAAAGGGGTGGTGACGCAATAGAGGCAAGTTTTTCGGATGCTTTCCGCTGACGTCATTCGGATTAAATCATGCTTCGAAGAGAGAGAGAGGCAGAGAGGGAACTGAATGCTAAATGAAGAACACGGATGAAGGAGAATCGGAAAATTGGCTTTTCCAGGAATATTTTTGATTCTGTGCGCAAACCTACGCACGATATGTTCGGAGAGATGGACTAGGAGGATACATTTATTCGATTCTCGTCTATTTAACTACATAGGAATTTCTCTGGATGTCTCGCAACTCCATAGTTAATATATAAAAAAATCATGATACTGCAACTACAGATTGGATACAAAGGCAATTAGAAATACCTTATATTCTCGAATCTAATAGGCACCTTTTTACTCCAAAAATCCAACATTCGGGTGAGTTTTAGATTCGAATGTGTTTAGCATTCGCGATCCAAAATTCATTATCGTGTTGCTTTCATCGCGATAAAAATTTCATTAATTTTAACCTTTAAATATGGCTCTCTTTTCCACGAGTAAGTTTATGTCATTTTCGTACGAAATCATTAACGTTTCCATTGTCCTTTATCCGTATGACGGTAAAATAAATGAAGAGTACGCTTCTTATGAAAGCTTTCTTAATTAAAATATTATCGGATAGCCAAGAAGGCAACGGGAACGATTTCGTGAAAAGGTCACCGGTTCGATTCCCGGTGGGAGTCAACTCAACCTCAATTGTCGAAGCACTTTTAAAAATATTACAAAAAGATTACAAAAATACATTAAAGATTAAAGAAAGAAAGATAAATGTGAAGTAACGAATTTCCCTTCGCAAGCCGGACGCAAAGCAGATCGAATAGTATGTGTTTCACGATTGCGTTATTTTTTCCCACGATATGACTTACAGAAGTTCTCTGCGTGTTAGACTCGATTTTATACGAAATGGTCTCACAGTGCGTATACATAAGAGAAATAATCACATTTATAACAGAGAATATAATTTATAAAACAAATTAATAACTTAAAAATTGCAACGACCTTTTCAAATACGTAGTAACTAATGAAATGACTTCTGTTAGCAATTACCTTAATATTATATTTACACACTCCTACACACTAGAGAACAAATATAAACTTTATAATACATGTGAAACTCACATTTAGGCAACAACATCACCATCATACTAATACAATATGTACATTAAGAGAATTCACACGTCAAATCGCCGAGGCTGAAAACTTTCTCAATAAAATACAAAAAGGGTTCGCAATTATAAATTCGTTTGGCAAAAAAGGAAAAAAACCTATTGAAAATCATCTATAGAATGCATTGCTCGAATTCCAGCACTAATATATACGTTAGAAAGAGATGTATCAGAAGACTACAACTTACGTTGATTATGAAGTGCAAAGGCACCGAGATGTAATCAAATTTTCAGACAAACGGCGCCATTTTGTTATGGCTTTGTCGCATGCCAAAAGTTTGAAGCCCTTTCCCAGCTTCTCTCACTTCCTACATTATTAATCGATCTTCCTGTTCGTCGCCTATCATCAAATACTAAGCCTCCCTTCCGATCCCAAACAGATTTTCGGTGTAATCCTCACCTTGTCAAAATATTCTCTTTATTATCGATAAACGAGAGAAATATAGAAAACCTAATGCTTACGAAGAAAGAACATATGCCGAGGAAGATGGTGAAATAATCTTTGGAGGAATTAGTATTTGCATCCTAAAGTTGTATCAAGAAGAGCAATGATATCTTTTAAGATGAAGAAAATGTAGAAGGTATAACTAAAAAAGCAACAGAAGTGAAAAGGCGGGAATACGTCTTAAGATTTGATAACAAATAATCGCTAAGAATGGGAGAACGAGTAAGAAACTTTAATACGCATGACGACGATATGGAAATTGTATACACATTAGTCATGCGTCAAATGTTGCATCGATGCGTGAAATCTAATTTCCTTGCTAAATCAGAATCAAAGGAGACTTGATATTAGAATCTACTAAATCAACCTCGACTTTGTGGCAGTTTTCCATCATGAAAAAAATGAATAACATTTTCAAAGCGACTTTTATCAAAGAAAGTTAATTGTACAACCAATGAACCGACCCGATGATGACCCAAGAAGTAGAAATTATGAAACGATCTTCCTGTGGTAAAGTCTGCTTATAATTTTTCTTCGAGATCTGAAACGTTGAAAATAATGTGAAAAATTATGATAATTAGCAGAAAAGGAAAAGACAAAACTTCTACAGGAAAATGCGCAACAATATTACTTGATACAATAAACTTTTGAATATGAACTGAACTAATAACGAGATTTAGAATTTTTTAAATCAATTCCTGTAAAGACCGCTACAAAATATACGAAAGCATAAAAAATAAGGAATGAAGCTCTAAGTCACAATCGCCTTTTTATTCATTACAGCATTGCTATGGATCTCGTCGCTCAGGTTATTGGTATGTATCAAGAAGAGTATAGTTCCGAATTCAAACAGTATAACCATGAATTTTCCTATACGTCTATAACTATAAATATGATTAAATGGATTCTACTTTACGATCGTGGCATTGTGATCTTCGGCGTCGACTTGGAAGTAATAAAATTCCCGTACATTTCAATATACATTCAACATTTACAAGTTTACACAGCGAAAGATCCCTTCTGCCTCATACACATATATAACGGTGAATACCAAAATGATCGTTTCTTTTGTTAACCTTTAAATTTTTAACGGAAGTTGATAATTCAATGAAGTAACAAAAACAAACTTGGTAAAGTTTGTTTTTGTTACTTCATTGATTACCTACTTACAAACTTACTTTTTGTTACTTCATTTACAAACTTGATAAAGTTTGTTACTTCAAAGAACTTAATATCGATTTTCGTGGGCAATTTCGGGAGCAATAACTCAAATTCACGTGGATGTTCTCTGCAATGCAGTACAATGGAATCGAATATGGGGAAGCGTAATCGCCGATGTCTCAGCGCAACTGAATGGCACACGAGTGTGGCCGTCGCTGGATTGTGGCAGAAATTTCGACGAAGGAAGTGAGCTAAACGCTGATGGTGAACTAGAGCGCAAGAATAAGCGGAGATGAGGGATTTGCTATTTTCCTGATCACGACGCAGTGGGCTGATGACTATTCTTAAATAAATTCTGCATAAAACTACCAAACCATTTACTTTTATTCCCGTGGCTTAAAATTCTACAGGGGGGAAAAATTGACCAAATTTTACGAAAAAAGCCGGTCTTCGATTTTTCACAAATTTCTTCAACTTCAAGCCAATACTGAACCCAAAATCATTGCGTAACAAACGATGCTATATTATAAACCTATTGTTTATGCTTCATATTACTTATTTTGAATGATCTTAGTAAAATATTTGCTTCATATTACTTATTTTGAATGATCTTAGTAAAATATTTGCATAGGTTATACAACGAAATGACGAACCCATATTTCACGGCAAATTTTCACCTAAAGGGAGGAAAATAGTAATGATGTACCACGATGTACACGGGCTAACTTATACCACGATGTTCCTTGAAGCTTCCAATCTGAAATAAAATCCTGCGACAATTTGCGACGCCGATTTATATACCCAATATTCGATGGCGAGGCAAGAACCATATCCGCGCGGCGGAGCGTCACCCTCCATGACGATCTCGGATTTAGGAGGATATATGGACCAACTTACATCTTAGTGTTATTTTTACTAGTTTATAGGTATGATTCCCAATCTGTACAGGCTTTTAGTTTGAATTCGTTTATTAAAATCCCAATGTCATGAATGAAGAAATCTCGTTTTGTTCGATATTTAAATATAGCACAGAACTTTTTTTGCCTACGCCTACCGTGTCCTTCGCCTACCTCGTGTCTTTATTTCGGACCTCCAACTCCTCCTCCGAAAGTTGCCCCAAATGAAGAAAAAGGATTCTTTTGAGATTTCTGCGCCGTGAATTAAAACTTTATGGATAGTTGGTGGCAAATAGTACCACGGATAACGAAAAACAACCCGATAGCCCAGCAGTAGTACTGGTATGATGGTTCTATGGTTTTTCATTTATATTCAGACCGCTGGAGACTGCCTTCAAGATATTAGAGAATCTTTTAATGAGACTCTCGTCGATACCTGATAGTTATATTTAAAAAAAAATAAACAAATAAATAACGTCTTTATTTTGGGCGAAATTGAGACTTTAAAGTCTCCTCTTCCATTTTAATGAATAAGTATAAGTAAGTTGAAAGAGGATGATCAAACTAAGACTCATGCACTTCAAAAGATGAAAAATAACACTTCAAGAATGAATTTCTAAAACAATACTTTTATCATTCCAAATAAAATTTATCCATGTATATTTCATCATCTGCACAAACTAATGAGCAACAATGACTAAAAGTTAAGTTACAATAACAGAACGAAATTCAATAACTGAATCGCAGAAATATCAGTCATTAATCACTAGCACATACATTTAAATACGTTAGAAATTTAATCGTCTTTAAATGTAATTACGTTGTAGAGTTTGTTTAATTGTGTTTTATGTAATTTCTGTGTCTAATTGCCCTTACATTACTCCATAATAAATTCCCTTTCGAATTAGGAATAGAGAAGCCAAATTTGTGTTACAATCCATAGTAAGACATTTCAGGATTTCGCGGTGTTCCCAGACGTTAAAAAATTGAGTAATCGTGCACACGAGCATAAGTCACAAGAAAAAGTTCTATCATTAGACGAAGCTGCATACGAAGCATTCAGTAAAACTCATGTTGTTCATGTGTTTTGTATTCCATAATGAATACATACAGAAAGTTAATCAGGGATCAGGAAAAATAACATAACATCGCAACATCGGGCTGTATTGGGCACAATGCTAAGAAATAAAATGTAGCTCTTCATAAGCATATTGAAGAAGAAGAATTAATGGACACTCACCTTTAATTCGGGTCGGAGTGATAAGGTTGTATCATGTATATTAGGAGATTCCACAAATAGGCAATAACTTAACCGCCACCATAGTAATTTCTCTTTCAAATACCATTTTTTATTACATCATAAGGAATGCCTCGGAATGTAGAATAGTAAATGGAGAGTTACAAATTTTTCTATTCTTGAAGTAGATAAGGAGAGGAAACACTTATATCTAAGTTCTGTCACGTAATAAGGTATTAAGTAAATAAGTAATTGAGTAAATAGGAAGTAAAGTTCATCAAAGAAGTAAACTGCAGGCAAGGAAAGGGCATTTATGATTAAATTCTATCATATTCGGCCGAAATTTGTGGAACGACATTGCAAGAAAAACTAGAATATTCTTTCTTCGTTCCTTAGCATTTATGATTTTTAGTTATATCCTCGATAAGAACTTAACGCGCACACAAAATTCGGTTAGGAGATTTAAACAACATATATTCATTTAAAACTTCTTTCCGCTCACATTCCCAGGAATTATCGCAGAACATATTATGCTCCATTAGCTTAATATTTAACTCTAGAGTTGATTGGTTTTTCTTTAAGAGAAGTTGCTAAGGAGTAATAAGCGGTGCATCAGGAGGAATTTGGATCACCTGCATCCGAACTCATTTCTGAAAGAATGAATGTATTACCTTTTAATATTGATCGCAGATCCCTTCGGTGTTCGCTTTCGATTAATTTACTAATTAATTACTTTCAAATTTTGTATCGATGAAAGTTAAGGCAACAATAATGAAAAACACCCTAAAACAATCTACACATATTACTGAAAACGTTATCAGCACCGAATAATAAAATAATCCCTAATAACATTTACGAAGTCGTTAACTTCCTGTTTCATTACTTTCAATACCTGAACCCACTTACGTAACATTGCAAAGGTTAGTTCTAATAGAAATATTATTACTAAAGATCCATGTGAAATATCCGAGATAAGGTTCGCCATCACTTTTTGGAACAGTTTTCTGAGATTACATATCGGGCATATTTGTGATAATGTTGGTGACAGTAGGTAAGAAAATATGACTGCTCTATGCACCTGTTCTCCTTCCGTTAGAGAATCAGCGAGTCGGAGGTCCATAACGTTGATTTTGCGGTAAAAAGACGTATTCGACTTGATTGACGATTCTAAATTGCGAATTCATTCAATCTGCACTGTCTATAACTCATACATTTTGAGCTATCATCGTGTGTACGCAACGTTTCCATCAATGTCTTTTCTTAAAATTAGGTCCGTCCAAAAAAATTATGGCTCGAAAAAAATTTAAATTTTGGCTTATCATATCTTTTGAAATAAACATAAGATAAACACGAAACTTTGTGCCTTAAACTACACTATACAAAGTGTTAGAATAAAAAGTTTCATTTTCTTAATGTCGTCCGTTAGTTTAAAAATTGAGTGCAAATGTTGTGATTTTCGTTACGACGCCGAAAATAGGGTATATTCAGCTAACGTTTACGAAAAAAGAACTTCTTGAAACTTTTTCAAATTACTTTTATAAGAAAGAGAATGCATTTATCCCTCTTAAAACCTGATCCTGGTTTTTCATCGCGGGAATATAAGACCCGAGAAATCGGGTTTAAAGTGAAGTTACCTCCGCCCAAAAATTGTGGAACGAAAAAAATTTAAGTTTGGAATTTTATATCTCTACAAATAAACATGAAATTAACGCGATACTTTGTGTCCTGTACTACTTAACACGAAGTGTAGAATAAAAAGTTTCACTTTCCGAATGATTTTCGTTGGTTTAATATTTGACTAAATATTACGAATTTCGTTACGACGCCGAAAATAGGGTATATTCAGTTCAGATTTGCAAAACAAGACAAGAGAAAGCTCTTTCCGATTCTCTCTATATAAAAGAGAATGATGTTATCCCTCTAAAAATGTAATTGTAAATGTTTTAACAATAACAATACTCATTTAACTGTAAATGTTTTAACAATAGCAATATACCTCCGATTTTTTAAGCCTATTTCTGCTGGGGGAGTATAACATCCAAACTCCATCCCTGTCCACTGCTTAAGTGGCCTACATAAAGATTCATGAACAATATTAACAGAAAATTAAAGTAAATAGCTGAATTAAACAGTTCTTATTGTGTTAAACGAGGAGAAGCGATTTACTATATGAGCCCATAATAGGTTTCCTTTGAGGCCCACATTAATTAGAGCCATGAGATACACGGCCTTTCCTTTAGCATCAAATTGTATAGTGCTCCAAAGAGAGCTGGAATTTCAAAAAATTAATTGAAAAAAATTTTGAATATGCGTCAAAATCGCAATGCGCTGCTTATAATGTCTGTATATTATGTTTTGAGAGCATTTTTCGAAATATTTGTTCGTAGAAAGCAACTAAAATAACAACCGAGAAGTCATATGAGATTGGCTTGTTTTGAATATATTCTGTAGTTTGTACTAATAGCATTGTTAAGCGCCCCAAGAGCTG
>KZ309522.1:0-24874 GCA_000376725.2 Ladona fulva
CCGGGCCCGAAATCCAACTTTATTTTGTGTCCATTCAAAAATGCATACCAAACTTTTAAGAAAGATTCTACGTAATTAGATTTAATGTGAGAATTAATAGCCGTTGTTTGCGAGAAAACTAACCGTTGAAGAATTCCCACCAGCGGGGGTTGGGGTTCTCCGTGGCCGCGTTTAGCAAGTATAGTTCTCAATACGTATTTCGACTACTATGTTGCCATCTTCGGGAGAGAAGAACAACTCTAATGTCTTACCACAGCCGTGTTCCTTTTCCTTATAGATTCTCTTCAGACTGCCGACGGCTTTGAAGGATGGGTTCCACAGCTTCTTCGTAAGCTTCAAAGATATCTATATCGATCTGCATAAATCCATTCCTAGTTTTTTCCCTTACAGCTATCCGCCTTGGACACTTTCTTCTGGGCCTGGTAATACCTGGTTTTTACTGGACGTTTAAAAATGGCATATCGAGTTGTAATGAACATAATGAATTTTTACTTTCTTTACTCCTTATATTATTTTTTCGTTAATAGAAACATCGTAATAAATTCATTAGATCTATTTCGCTGCTACTATGTTTTGAGGAAACCCCTATCAAATATTTTGGAAATTTGAATGAAACTTACGGAACGCTATATATATTTTTAATTACTTTTAGAAAGGTGCATGCTGCAGAGAAATTATTAAAAACGTTTGAACATTTACATTTTAAAAAATTGGGAAAAATTGCCGAAAAAGGTTTTCAGTATGGAATTTATATTCGAGCCATAAATTTCGTCCACCCTCTGTCGTGTTTCGCTGACTGCTTAGTATTTCACACCTAGGAATATTTCAGTTGTTTCTATGACATTAACTTTGAACAAGAGCATAAATTTGGCGTCAATATAATTTCCGATATTTAGAAGGAAAGGAAATCAATAAAAATCCCACATCCTATTCTGGAAACTGGTTTTCTTCGGTTGGCGTTCTATCAAAATGCTTGATTTTCGAAATTTTAGTTCCTTAATCCTGTTAAAAAAACTTGAAATGTGCCATCATAATATTTCATAAGATATGTATATGAAGGTTCTCACTTGTCAATTACTGATTTCATTCCACTTATAATGGTTAAGATCCAAAATTCCTCTATCTATGGAAATGCGTTGTCGCTGCAACTGCCATGTTATGTGTATATTTCCTATTTTATGAATTAAGAATGTATGAAATATGTAATTTGTAGATAAATATATTCAGTTGTTCATATTTTNCTTTCTAAGGTATAGGGAATTTCAATTTTTATTAATAAAAAACTAAGTTGACCACAGCAACTTAAAGCCATATACATTAAATTATCTCGTGTTCTAAAGATACCATGTCTTTCGAAAGGAATTGACGTTATTATGACTTAAATAATAGTAAACATTCTTGAAGATAAATTTAAATTTAAAAAGTTATCTCTGGAGGTGGTGTAGTGCACAGGACCCTGGATTTTCCTAAAAGATCACAATCCAGGTAGTTCAAATCCCGAGTAATTTCGATACCCTAATTCAATTCGAACAGCGGTCGATAACACAACTCTACCACATCAGTTTGAGAACAGTGAGAGAATGAAAAGGACAACCGACCAAAAATGACTATAAACGAGAAATTCTTTTGTACTAAATTTCATTTTAAAGCCAGGCATTATATTGTTTTTAGATTTGAAGTGAAGGTTCTGGTTAATACCCTGCATGAGTTGGTTTAGCATAAATACTAAACTTCGGTTAAATTATAATAAAACTTTACTATACCGGGCCCGAAATCCAACTTTATTTTGTGTCCATTCAAAAATGCATACCAAACTTTAAACAAAGATTCTACGTAATTAGATTAAATGTGAGAATTTAACGAAGCAGGTTTGTCTCAAAATACGATAATACCCGAAAGTGGTAGTTAATGGAGTATTGCAGTGAGTCTTAGGTAAAGAAAATCTCGATTCCCTCTCATGATTCTAGAAGGTGTAATTTCGATAGCTTACAAGGAATATTGTATCCATTTGAAAGCTTGAACTGTATTACTGGAAATGCATATTCCTCTTGTAAATATTTTCATATCTTTTGACTCTTAATACACGGTGTTTTAGTTACTCCCCGCTACTGCTCCGACTCCATTGAGAGAGGCATATATACCTCAGCTTCGTCAAGCAACCATCAGCTGGTCTGGTGGCTGCTTTCACTCTGAGGTTGGACTCCGAAGGGCGCCTGCGACAGTACCTATTGGAGGTAATTTGCTTACCGAGTTTGGGGTCGCTCAGGGAAGTTCAGATTCTACCACAATAGTAGTCGTATCCCGGATAAGACGGAGGAGGGAGAGAGCCTACCATGACCAGTTTTTTCCAAGTTTGCATATTTTTCTAGCTTTTCTAAAGGTTTTCCTGTTTTTTGTTCCTTAAAGTCACCGTTGCACACTTTTACACTTTTGCTATTTGAAACATTTCAATCGATATAGAAATTTCCTATATTTTTTTCTTGGTAGGCTATTGAGTACGTCAAATTTTCCTTTATACTGTCGGTAATATTATTTATGCTATGTGTTAACACCCCGCAATCCGCCATTAGCCTTACGGCAGTGATTAAATTCTTCATATCCAACCTTGAGGTTCCTCTGAAGCTAAATATGCCTTTTTTGAAAGGTAATGCCCTAAAATCTATGAACGAAGGAAAAGTTCCGAGAGATTGGAAAATTGCGAATGTTACTCCAATATTTAAAAGCGGCTCAAAGGAGGATCCAGCGAATTATAGGCCTATATCTTTAACGTCACTGAGCGGAAAAATAATGGAACATATAATAGTTAGTTCCTTAATGGGTTTTCTCGACACGTCCAAATTCATAGTGAGTAACCAACACGGTTTTCGTAAGACACGATCCTGCGAGTCTCAGCTAGCGTTGTTAGTTCACGACATTTTGAAATCGGCCGAAAATAAAAAACAAGTCGACGCGATATTTTTAGATTTTCGGAAAGCATTTGACAAGGTTCCACATGAGAAATTATTGTACAAATTACAAGTTGCAGGAATCAATTCACAGGTAATAAATTGGATAAAGGACTTTCTCACCGATAGAGAACAACGAGTCGTGTTAGATGGTGTAAGTTCCAATTCGGTTAAAGTGACCTCGGGCGTACCACAAGGAAGTGTAATAGGACCGTTACTATTTTTAGTATACATCAACGACCTTAGCAGTAACATTAATAGTAAAGTTAGGATATTTGCGGACGACACGGTCATTTACAGGGAAATAGGAAACTCAGAGGATAGATTAACCCTATCGTGCGACTTAGATAAAATTATGAAATGGTGCGATGATTGGCAATTAGAACTCAACATAGATAAATGTTCAGTAATGAACTTCTTCCCAAGGAAAAATAATGCCAACGATTATACGTACAGGCTCCAAGGTAAAACTTTATCAACAGTAGAAACGGTGAAATACCTTGGAGTAACCCTCACTAATAACTTAAGCTGGGGTACCCACATCCATAAAATATGTGGTCGAGCGCTTAGAAAACTTGGATTTGTGAAGAGAATTGTCGGTAGAAGCGATGAAAAAGTCCGTGAGAGATGTTACGTTGCGTTGGTCAGGCCTCACTTGGAATATGCGTGTAGTGTATGGGACCCTGCAGAGAAGTGTTGTATTCGGGAATTAGAAAAAGTGCAACGGAAGGCGATACGTTTTGTAAAGAATTGTTACGACAAGACAGTGAGTGTAACGCAAATGCTTCAGGACGCAGGATGGGAATCTTTAGAAAATAGAAGGCTTAGACAAAGACTAAATCTCCTTGATAAATTTAGAGAAAGTACGTTCGTAGATGATGTAGCTGACATAATGCGCCCCCCATGTTACATAGGCCGTTCAGACACTGCGAGAAAGATCAGAGAAATAGATGCTAAAACGAATCGATGGGCTCCCGGGTAGCCAAGTGGGCAACGCGTTCGACTTCGGTGAAAGCGGTCCCGGGTTCGATTCCCGGTGGGGGCCTAAGTGCGAAATGACCTTAGCTGTCGAAGCACTTTTAACAATACTACTACTACGAATCGATACAAGAATTCATTTTTTCCGCGAACGATACGCGAAAGTAATAGACTAGCGAAGAAAATTCAGTAAATTCATGGTGCTTGCACCCCCTGCCACACGCCGAAAGGCGGCTTGCAGGGTACTAATGTAGATGTAGAAAATACTTCTCCAATATTTTCTGAATAACTTTTCACTCTATTACCGCTTATACGCGCACTTTCTTCCCAGCGCCGAAAAACCAGGTATTCGTTAAACGAGGGGATTCAAAGCTTTACTGACCCGACTCCACTTGAGATTTCAACCCAGAAAACGAACTCGAGAGCAAATCAATAGGTAATGAAAAAACAACTTTGTGACTAAAAGTCTCTTTTTCCACCAAACCATTGTCATAATACATACAGTCCTTCAATAAGATAGATTGTAACCATAGGATTTAAATTTGGTGAGACTGAAGAGGACAATCTTAGGTGAGGTTCATTCTACTTGTTAGATTTTGACCTTTTCTTCGTTTAAATTAACGACTCCGAAAGGAATAAATTAAGTTTTAGGTGGTGATCATTCAAGAGGTTGAAAAATGGAACAATACAAGAATGAGTTGGAAGAATTATGAAAAAAGCGCATTAAAGAAAATGCGTGTATTATGCGTGAGAGCATTAATTGTGTGCAATATTTACCAAATCGTTAGAATGATGATAGGAAGATAATTTGGACTCTTGGCCAGTTTCTGGAACGATAGATAAGATTTATTGTCCGAATTAACTCTATAACCGGTGGAAATGGGTTTCTATGACGTTTGGATAATTTAACCGCTAGGTAAACAACAAATAAGTTAACCTTTGTACGGACTGGATATAAACTGTTTAACCGCCGATAAAATGTAAATACGGCTTCGTGCGCAACAACTGACATCAGACAATTTTTAGGTTTTAGTTCAGTTCAGTTAGTTTTAGTTTCAGTAATTATCGCGGATAGATGAAAACTTAGCTGTAGTTTTAGACCCATGATACTCCCACATAATACGTGAGTACATCTAAGAGATACGAAAACTTAGTCACTCGTTTTTATAGTTCGAAATTTAAAAATACAAATTTTTTCCCCGTTTCAGTCTTTATCTCATCGTTTAAAAGGGTTGAATAATTCAATTATTTAATTTTAATAAATGTCTGAATAAATTTCTTTTGTATTTTCCCTTTTAGGACGTTGCACTGCTGAGCCTAAGATGAGAAAATGGTTTTAAAATACAGACAACCTTCTTACATTGGTATGTAAGGGTTGGTTGTCTTGATTATAAAATGTTTTCTATTAACTTTGAGCTCAGCAGTGCAATTTTTTGAAAGTGGTAAATAATAATAACCTGAACTTGATTTTTTCAGCCGAAAAAGTAATCCGAGAAAAATACGGCAAATAAACGATTTGGCCGCCCGCCAAGCGGGTTCGAGGGCTGGGTGCGGGTTTGAGGCGCCCGCAACACTAAAGCAAGGGCTCGAATCCGAATATTCCGAAGTTAGGACGAAGAAAAAGCTTCCGGTGGGGTTGGCGGCCCTCTAATCCCGGAAGCGCCCGCGACCGGATTCGAACCCGAGACAGTAGCGTCGCACCTAGGTGCCTCGACCCACTACGCCAGCCTGTCGAACGGTTAAAGTGAGACGAAATAGCGTGCCGGTTCGTCCAAGGCTGTCCCTGAGGAGGGAATTCAAAACGAAAGGCGAGAATATCTGAACTCCAAGCGTTATCTTCATTTAGTCACTCAAACGCTTCTAATCTACTAGTCACTCCGATATCCTCCCCTTTCGTGTTTGTAAAGAACTCATTTTTTCGCCTCTTCACTCGTGACAAAGCATCATAAAATTGTCCCACTGATTAAGAAACATTCCTTAGTGGTCGAATGATTGACCAATAGATTTTGATCGGAAATGCAAGTACCACGATTGCCGAAATTAACCTAGTGTATGTTGTCAACCATCGATTCTTATCACTATTTTTATACGAGGAGGAATTCACATGCAAATATCCACGAGCATAGATTCGAAATGTTCGTCAAGAGGACGGTTTCTTGAAAACTCCAAATTTTTCGGTCCAAACTGTCGTCATTCGAAATCGAATAGGAAATGCCTCAAATGCATAGAAACGTTCTACTTTTATAATTCAAGTTAAAAATCTCCTTAGTGAAATCAATGATTGTTGTAAGTAAATAATTTTCTTCCCGATAAGATGTTTCTTGTAGAAGTACAGGACTAGGAATCCCGGCTGTTTCTTGAATAATCAACATCAGGGTAGTTCAAACAGCGGTCCATAACAAAACTATGCCGTGCCAGAACCAAGCAGAAGCACGAGAATGAAATGGACATTTTAAAAAGAACGACCATAAATTTCCCCTGCTATACACCAATGGCGGCTTGCGGGGTATGAATGAAACTCTAAATGAGAAAATGATTCAGTTTGTGCACAGTCACTCCGATATCCTCCCATTTCGTGTTTGTAAATAACTCATTTTTTCGCCTCTTCACTCGTGACTAAGCATCATAAAATTGTCCCACTGATTAAGAAACATTCCTTAGTGGTCGAACGATTGACCAATAGATTTTGATCGGAAATGCAAGTACCACGATTGCCGAAATTAACCCAGCGTATGCTGTCAACCATCGATTCGTATCACTAATTTCATACGAGGCGGAATTCACATGCATAGATTCGATAATTCGAAATGTTCGTCAAGAGGACGGTTTGTTGAAAACTCCAAATTTTCGTTTATTTTTCGAAACTGTCGTCATTCGAAATCGAATAGTAAATGCCTCAAATGCATAGAAACTTTCTACTTTTATAATAAAAGATAGAAAAGTCTCCTTAGTGAAATCAATGATTGTGTTAATTAAAACATTTTCTTCCCGATCTTCCCATCGAAATCTGTAAAGTAAGTAATATTCCCTCCAATATAACGCCAAATTAACATAAAAATGAGTTTCCTCGATGCTTCCCTTGCAACGCTTTGTTGGTTTATATCGGAGATCGCGGATGTTGTTTACTGGATTACAAAATCAAATATCTGGAGGGCGACAATTGTGCAGGTAATCTATTCGAATAGCTTCCCTCAATAACTTAGTGTATCCTTAATTGAATTTCTTTCGAGGGATTCTATCGTAGGCAAAACACTACTGTCGAATCTGAAATCTACTTTAATAAACCAAGCGGCTAAAGGATCTCCCAGCAGATATATAGCAGAAACAGCATTGTGTCGTACATCTACATCTACATCTACATAAGTACCCTGCAAGCCGCCTTCCGGCGTATGGCAGGGGGTGTAAACACCAAGAGTAGAATTACTTTTTTAATTTATTATAATCGCGTATCGTTCGCGGAAAAAAAGAGTCTCTAAAACGACTTGTCCTCGCGTCTATTTCTCTTATTTTACGCTCACTGTCGGATCGGGCAAAGTAGCAGGGGGGTCGCATAATATCAATTACGTCATCCGAAAATGTATTTCCTCTGAATTTATCTAACAATCGCAGCCTAGCTTCTAATCTCCTTTCTTTCAAGGATTCCCAACCTGCGTCTGTGAGCATTTGCGTTACACTTGCTTCTCTATCGTAGCACTTTTTAACAAAACGTATCGCCTTACGCTGCACTTTCTCGAGTTCGCGAGAGTTCGTTTCATCCGCTGGGTCCCATATACTCGCCGCATATTCCAGATGGGGCCTAACTAACGTAAAATAGCATCGCTCTCTAACCTTTTCATCGCATCTACCTACAATACGCTTTATAAAACCGAGCTTTTTAGTTGCTTTACCGCATATTTTTCGAATGTGTGTGCTCCAGTTTAAGTTATTGGTTAGGGTGATTCCAAGATATTCTACTGAGTCGACTACATTTAAATTCGTTCCACTAATTTTGTACGGGCGGTTCTGACTCAATTGTTTCCTTTCGAAGAAATTTACTACAGAGCATTTATCTACATTAAGATCTAGCTGCCATTTTTCTCACCACATTTGTATATGAACTAAGTCGTTTGAGAGTGAAGCACTATCTTCGTCACTTGATATTTCTCTATGTAAGTATATTATATCACTAAATAGGTAATAGATTACATAATGTTGCACAACTGTAAAAACCTCTTGAGGAGAAAGATATATTTAATAAGGTATTTCTTGTAGAAGTCGAGTACTAGGAATTCCGGATGTTCCTTGAATAATCAGCATTAGGGGAGTTCAGGCAGAGGTCCATAACAAAACTATTCCGTGCCAGAGCAAAGCGGAAGCACGAGAATAAAATAGACACTTTAAAAAGAACGACCTTAAATTTCCCCTGCTATACACCAATGGCGGCTTGCGGGGGGTATGAATGAAAATGTATATGAGAAAATTATTCAGTTTATGCACCTTTCCATTAATATCTCTTCCGTTACGATTGACTCAGGCCAGGGGTGCTATGCCCTATCTTTCCGATTCGCACGGATTTGTGGTTTTGCTCGAAATTGTCGGCCATCTTGGCACATTTTATGAACGGAATTTCATTTGGTATGCCCTAACTGAGAATTCAGATTACGGAACGGAATTAAATTAAATTCCGTTCGTACCGGAATAGTTCTCACTTACAAAAAGTAGGTGGAATCTAGCATGTAAACAACAAACATGGCGGACCGTCTGTCTGCTACGATTAAGATTTGGAAGAGGAGAATGAAATGATGAGTCGTAAGACCCTTAGGTATTCTACAAAAGCACTTGCTATGTCAGCAGATCACTTACGCGAGTAATTTAGTTGCCCCAGGAAAGAGTAGTGTATTTAACGTAAGCCTATATTCAGCTGGGGCAGCCGGCTAGAAGAACTGGAATTCGAGTTCATTTACTGGTATAATTACATTAAATATTGATTTTATTGGGACGTAAGCAAACGGGATATGCAATGCACGTAGACAGTAATATATTTATGTAATTTACGTATGATTCCTTCTCCTGCAGATTCTTTGTGCGCTTAAAATTTTTGCAAGTGGAAGCTACCAGGCTAAAGTTGGGCAAGATTATTTATACTACTATAGCTAGAATGTCCAAATCGTGTGTCATTGGTTCCTTAAGTAAAAGTGATAGTCCTATTTGGAACTTAACTTTTTTCGTGAAATGCGAGATTGGATTGTTTGATTTTTTTGAAGGGTTAGCTAAGCATTTAGAAATAGGTAACTATATTCTTCTATAATTTATAAATAAGGAGGCGGGACGAACTCTATGGTTAATCAAACTAAGGTAACATTTTCATCATGAAGAAAAACGCAATTAGTGTTACTATGATCTACCAATTTGTTTCGAAGTCGTCATAATTGCTTTTCCCTTTACAAATAATGGCATAGCATTGTTTAGCGGAGTCAAGGCTGAGGACGCAGTATTTTGTACAACCACTATAGATGATATATTATTCAAATAATTAATACAATATTAATATCTAAATGACATTTAAAGAAAAGTTATAAAAGTCTCATTTCCCCCTACCATACGCGACATTTTGTATAAGTTTATAAAGTATAGCTCTAAGGTAAACACAACTAATTACGTTCTGTTCACAAAAAATTATATCTTAAATACTTTCTATTAGTTCCTTACAACATCATGATCAAAAAGCAAAGCAAGGAAACCCAAAAGAGGATTTGTAATTCACACTATGCCATATGCTTCGCATATCTACAATACACATTCATCGTCTTCGGAAGCTTACAGTCATTACTATATCTAATCAGTAGTCAACGATAAGCATAAAACGAATACATTCTATTCCGTAAACGATGGCCTTTTCTTAATCACGTAAAAATTGACAAATCAACGTATACAATTTCTATAGAAGGACTCAACTATTTCCTTAGTTTACGGAGAGGTGACCCATTCGCTAAATAGAAATTTATTTAAATATTTTTCCATGAAATGACATTATTTGCCACTGACCTCACTCTTGAAAATTCATAATAGATGTAAACACCCGCCTAGCAGACTGTAATTACTCGCCAATGCGCATGCGGTTCGATGAGAATGTATTGGAGCAAGTCAGTAGAATACGTAAACCTTGCAACACCGTTACGAAGAAGCTTACTCGCAACGATCGTAATCGAAAAGAGATCGAGCATACCTATTGTCACGGAATTCTAATTCCGGTCGTTACGGAGAGGCTGCTTCGGAATTCTGGGAGTACTCATTCTGTTTGTTACGGAAAGATAGGGCATAGCACCCCATGTATTAAAACGAGTCTAAAGGCAACGTAAGTATTTAAAGAAGCAGTTTTACAATATTATCGAGAAGTAGAGGTTGACGGATTTTTTAAGGAAGTCTAATCCATGGTATCTTTCGGTATATTACGAGAAATGTTGTATCCATTTGAAAGCTTGAACTGTATTACTGGAAATGCAGAATCCTCTTGTAAATATTTTCGTATCTTTTGACATTTAATACACGGTGTATTACTTACTCCCCGCTACTGGTCCGACTCCACTGAGAGAGGCATTTATACCTCAGCTTCGTCAAGCAACCATCAGCTGGTCTGGTGGCTGCTTTCACTCTGAGGTTGAACTCCGAAGGGCGCCTGCGACAGTACCTATTGGAGGTAATTTGCTTACCGAGTTTGGGTGGGGCTTAGTGAAGTTCAGATTCTACCACAATAGTAGTCGTATCCCGGATAAGACAGAGGAGGGAGGTAGCCTGCCATGACCAGTTTTTTTTCCCCAATTTGGCATTTGCTTCCCTCGACAGTTTAAACTTTTCGTTTTATTCTATTCTTTTCTTAATATTACATTTTAGGGTCGTTTTTGACAGTTATACACGGTAACGTTTTTCGAAATTTGTCTAATGGGCCTTACTATTTCATTTATAATTAAGGTAAAGTCCGAGGGAAATAAACTTTGTTGCTGCAATAGCGAAACTTGACGAATAATGTCCCTTTTAATTGTAAAATGGAGGTATGCTTAGATTGTCTACTAACGGTATTCCGTATTTTTCTAATTTGAGTTTTTTTAACGTCGCTGTTTATTTAGTTTTTGCTCTTTCAGACATTTATAACATCCTCTATTTTCCTCCGCATGCGCATGTATTTTGTCATAGTTCTCGCAATTTCGAAATTCTATGAATATTTCACGACTAATATAAAGTTCTATGATTATTTTCCTTTCTTGTGACACTTGGATGGGGAGGAATGTTTAGAACAACAGGCAAGTGTGTGAAAGTAAAGGGTCAGCGGAAAGGAGGAGAGTCCCCGGTAGCGATGCATGCCACGGGATAAGTATGAAGCACGATCAGACACTTGCACTCAGTGCAGGAATAAAAAGGGGGGTGGGAAGTTGTCGTGCTTGCAGTGAGGAAGGTGTGAGGAAGTAGAGGATCAGCGGAAAGGAAGAAACAAGTACCCGACACTCACTCTCTTATGATTATTTTCCTTTCATTAGAGACATGATACAATTTCGTAGGACCTTGTTTCTAATTTAATTTTGTAAATGAAACAACCTCTGCAAGTCATGAAAACGTAATTTGCGTTCTTCTCTTATGGAAATGTATTATGTGCTCCTGGGTTCGAACCCGGGCCTTTATCGAGATGACAATAGTTTTCCTGGGGGTTTCAGCATTGTAGAAACACATTGCAGTTTGTTTCAGATCTCTAAGGCAGGCGGTTTCTGAGATAAATAGGGGGACGGACAGGCAGGATTTATTTTTGTTCTATTTCATTTTTTGTTTGTGGTCTCCGTTTGATTTTATTTTTTGTTCAGAACTCATTCACACAAACATCCACTCTCACATTAATTCATGGTGCACTCATACTTTGACTTTTCCTTAATTCTATTTTTCATAATATTCGTTTGTTTTCCTTGCTTCATATTTATTATTCATAGTCATTACTTTGTTCCATTTTCTGAGTTGTCATTTATGAAGCTGATGGTTTGAGTCTGGCTGGTCGTGTTTGGTGCGTAAGGGTTTGATTTGTTATCTCGGTTTCTTTCTTCGTTAGTGGTCTCTATTTGATTCAATATATTTTTAGAAGGAAATGGGTTAGATGACTTGGCACGATAAGTCGTGCATCTCGGAAAATTCCCAGGGAGAAACGGACATGAAAAAAGTCTGACGGAACCGGGACTCGAACCCGGGTCTCCCAATTGCCGGTCGGTTGCTCTATCCATTGAGCTATCCCGCCAGAACATTTCTCCNAAGCGCCCGCGACCGGATTCGAACCCGATACAGTAGCGTCGCACCTAGGTGCCTCGACCCACTACGCCAGCCTGTCGAACGGCTAATCCGAGACAAAATAGCGTGCCGGTTCGTCCAAGGCTGTCCCTGAGGAGGGAATTCAGAAAGAAAGCTTGCATATCTGAACTATAAGTTTAATTTTCATTTAGTCACTCACACGTTTCATTAATGACTGACTAGTCTACTAGCCACTCCGAGAGCTTTCCATTTTCTTATTATGTTCCGATAACTTATTTTATCTCCTCTTCGCTTGTGACAAAGCAACACATAACTGTCCCACTGTATAAGAAAACATAGGGCTGATTAATAAACACTCCTTAGTGGTCTAACGCTTGGCCTATCGTTTTTATCATAAATCAAAGTACTACGATCACCGAAAATTAACCCGGCTTATCAATCATTGATTCTTATAAATAATCTTACGCGAGGCAGAAGCGGGTCAAAAGACAGCTTGTGAAAGACACTACTTTTCGAAAGGCTATTCGTTGTCGGGTCAACTCGTCGACGGAAGGAAAATTTAAAGCGAAGGTTTCTGTTAATTGTCTGCATATAGGATGGATTAGCATAGATAAAATTCAGTTAAAATCCATCATCGAAAAACGTTACTATACCGGGCCCTAACTTTATTTCCTGTCCACATTTCATGGCATTCATATCTTTGTTTTTATTTAACGTAAGAATTTAACGACGCAGTTTTGCCTCAAAATACAATAATATCCGAAAGTAGTAGTTGACGGATTTTTGAAGGGAGTCTTATCCTTGGGTAAAGAAAATCTCCATTCCCTCTTATAGTTTCATGAGGTTCACTTTCGGTATATTTCGAGTAATATTGTATCAATTTCAAAGCTTGATATGTTTTACTTGAAATGCAGAATCCTCTCTTAAATATTTTCGTATCTTTTGCCTTTTAATACACGGTGTTTTTCTTACTTCACGCTATTTATACCTCAGCTTTGTCAGCCAACCATTGCCGACAGAACTAACTTCTACGTTACCTTTCTTACCCCTTCCTTCTCCTGCGCGATCTTAGCGTTAGGGAATGCAGCCTTCAGAGACACCGCTGCCAATAGAAAGGAAGGAAGCTCCTCACCAAATTTAGCCTTCCTCGTCTCCTCTTTCCTACTCCTATTCATCCACTGTATAGGATGAACCTACCCCCACGGGGGCAACACAGTTATTTGTTTGGTAACGTTGCACCGTGGGCTAGAATCGAAAAAAGCTGGCCAAAAATAGGAAAACGCTTTCTTTGAGTACGGACTATGAAACTTCGCATAACCAATCTTGAATAAATTCTACAAACGACTATGGATGTCATTTACGTGGATGTCATTTACGTATTAAAATTATACAGGGGGTCAAACTTGACCAAATTTTGCGAAAAATTCCGGACGTTGGTTTTTCGCGAAAATCTTCAAATTCAAACCGCTGATGAACCCAAACGAAGATAATCATCGGGTAAAATATAATTCCATATTATAAACATGTTCTTTCTCCTTCATAAGACGTGGCATTTATGATCACCCTTGAATATTTATATATGTACTTTACGTAACAAAATGGCGGACCCTTATTTTAGAGCAAATATTTACCTAAAGCAAGGAAAATAGTAGAAAGTGACATCGAGTGTCACGAGATAACGTATACCACGATGTTCTTAGAAGCTTCCTGAAGAGGAATCTGAAATAAAACCTTGCGCATATTTGCGCCTTAGAGAAATAAACAGACTTTTCGGATATGCTGCAAGGACTTAATCCGCGCGGCGGAGCACCGTCCTCCGTGAGGCTCTCTTGTTTTAAGAGGAACTACGGACCAACACAATTTTAAATGGTAAATTTTTGGGTACACGCTGGGATGAACTTTTGTTCTGCCTTTTGACAAAGAGTTATGAGGTAAATAAAAATACGTCCACCTTCTTCTCAAAACAACACTAATTTTATCAATATTCCATTGCTTTCATCCAGCCTCTAGATTTGAGAATATTTTGAAATTTTACTTTCCAATAAAGAGTTCCTAAGGAATCTTCTCTGGGTTTAGACAGTACTCTCCTTATCTCTGAACCTCAACGATATTAAGTAAGTCTACATCTGGCGTTATTTTGGCGACCGCCTCAGTACTCCGTACACAAAGGTTCAGCAAAGGGCTCGTTTTATGACACTCAGCTACGCTTCATCCGGATTAACGGCATCCTTCGCATTACAATTTCGCGATTCCTAGTTATAAGTACAGGAGTAGTTTCAGTTCTATTTGGACAGTGCAGAAGGTCAGTGGTGTTTCGGGGTTCTTCCCGTAGCTTCTACCGTTCTTTAAAACACGAATTCTTCGAGAATCTGCTTTTAGTACTCCCAGTACCTCTAGATTCTGCAGACCGATTCGATTTCAGTGAACAAAGGAAGCGAAAAAAATTATTAAGGCGGAAGAAAGTTATTTACGTAAGGAAATAGACATTTTTAAGCCAGTAAATTTAGGCAATTATCGTATCAAGTTCTGTTTGCTTCTTACAATGATAAACGGAAAGGTAAAAGTTTTTCAACCTATGATAAAATGTAACCAAGAATAATCTGTTTCACCAGTTAAAATTTATCTTTTATGTATGTAATGCGTTGGCCGAGAGCACGGAAATGAAATGATTCATTGCGGGGCGAAAATTTCAGAGATGAACGATCTACCGGCGATGAATTATCGACCTGTTGAGGGAGAAAGGTTATTTTATGATATTTCTATGCTACATTGCTATATAAGGTTTTTTGATTTTATAAATATATCTTATAGACTAAACTTTAAGCAATGGCAGGTGAGAGTACGATATTGATGAGTGTGACGTTATGTCATAAAAAGTATTCATTAAACTTATCCTTAGATTCATAAATAGGTTCGTGGTAATAAAAAATTACTACACGAGGAGAGGAAATCTAATTAATTTAAAAAAAAAGATGGGGTTGATTGTGGATGTTCCTAAACCTGAATATGAAGCCAAAAACGATGGGAATACAGCTAGGCGTTTCTTTGACAGTCCAAGTCTAGCAGCTGAAATAAGAGGTGAGAAATTGAAATTGTTTTCATTAATACCTGCTCTTTTATAAAATGAAGGTATGAAGATGAAATAGATATTTTACATTAGAATGATAAGACTTTTGTGTATTGTCTGTTTTATAGTATTAAGTCTTATATTAACAACCATACTTCAATACTAATTACATAAAAATTGATTGGATTGACGGGGATCTCATAAAAAAGACTCGCCAATATTTTGAAAGCAATTTCAAGCGGTTTAACGCTAAATGAAATAGCTTTCAGAGGTTATTGCTGNTTATATTAACAACCATAATCCAATACTAATTACATAAACATTTACCTATCAGGAATTGACGGGGATCTCATAAAACATTCTATATCTATGCCAATATCTTGAAGGCAATTTCAAGCGGTTTAACGCTAAATGAAATAGCTTTCAGAGATTATTGCTGGGCTACAGCAGAGATGTATGTGCAACTAAATCCATGGCGTTATATGCCACCGACAGTAAATAAAGTATTAATACATAGAGCTGAAATTGCTAAAGAATCAATTCTTCCGTTGGGGCAACTAACAGAAGAGGCGATGGAAGCCCGGAATAAATGCACCAGGAAATATAGAGAATGATTCACGAGGAAACACTCCCGAGTAGCTACCAACGAAGATTGCTTCTGACTTCAGATCCGTTGATATCCATATCGGCACATTTGGAGCTTCGAGGATCGAGGATTATGAGTAAAGAACTGAAGGGGCAACTTAGCATGGACTACGAAGAGGATTTGGCATATGGAAATGAAGATTCCTCTGAGGAGAAATGTATTTAATGGTGAAGGTAGGATATAAAAGCATATGGTTATGTTTTAAAAATGGCCTAGGTCTAAATTATTCAGTTATCACCCTCCATGAAATCGTGTTTTTCTGTTAAATATACTTATCTAAGATATTCACGGAGTATAATTCTCAAAAACTACGAGAAAAAAATTTAAAGTTATGTTGGTCGGTGTATTTTTCTGTCAATATATATTACATAGTTAATAAAAGTTTCAGAATCACTTAACAGAAAGTTGGTTTAGGCTATGCCTCGTCTAAGAAACATGTCAGTAGCAAAATTTTTTCTTTAACGGTATGTGCATACAAGTTCTTAATATCGATGCTATCCGTGTTCGCCATTTTCTTAAAATTGTCAGCTACTTTTATGGCTTAGAGGTTTAAAAACACTCCGTAAGCCGTCTTTCGGCAAGCGAAACTCGCGCTCAGAGACAAACGGGAAGCTCCGGATTACCGATTTCTGGGAAGCCCAATGATCATTTCGGAAGCAACGCTTCCATCCTCGGGGGGTCTACCATTGGGCTTCCCAGAAATCGGTAATCCGGAGCTTCCCGTTTGTCTCTGAGCGCGAGTTTCGCTTGCCGAAAGATTGCTTACGGAGTGTTTTTAAACCTCTAATTCATATACAGCCGTGTTCCAACCTTCTCTTTTTCTTACTTTTATGGCACTTAAGAACATCTGGCTTTGGACGCGCGTGGGGATCCCGGCGCGTGCCTAACCCTGGCGCCATAGCGGCACTCCGTTGTGGGTGAAAGGGCGATGATCGGTCAATCTCTCCATCCCTCGTAAAACAATAAGCGCAATAAGAGATAGGTCGAGGCGGGCGGGGAAAGCCGGATTTGGATTCACTCGTTTTCATTTTAAGCATTGCATGCATTACGGTAGAAACTTGCATTAATTTCAGATTTTCCTAGGACTAAAATTGATGTCCGTGGTAGACTTGCAATATTCGGAAACATTTCAGAAGATGGGAATAAAATCCTAAATAATAGAAATACTTCAACATTTCCCTAATTACTCCATGTGAAACGTTCCGTTTAAATGATATTGCAAGATCTGTTCCTTACATCAGTGGCTCCATAATTACGAATCTTTCAATGTGTCTCTTTATATGGTGTTCAGTTCCCTAATAGCAGTATTTACTCAGCATTTTATGATTAATTTATTCTCTTACTTTTCACCTGAATTCTTCATCCCTTCCGTACATTTTTTTGTTCTCTTCTACGTGAAAGATTCCCCTCCTTCCTACTTACCGATAATAATCATCTGCTACCTTATGCAATGCTACTTTCCTTAAAGGTGTTACGTTGCGTTGAAAAGAAATACCGTCCAGTTTGAATTCGCTAACATTACTCGATTCTTCTGCACAGACCAAGAGGAGGGAAGGGCGTTACATCCAAAGTTAAAAAATATTTAGTGTATGAAATGAAGCTCACTAATTGCCAGACAGAGCGACAAATTTATTTACTTTAGTCGTTGAATATAATTTCTGAATGAAAAAGAATGATTCAAGAAAAGAAAACGGTGGTGGTTTGATTTCATTCGATGTAATACATCGTCCGACGACAATGCAGAGGGAATTCTGGCACTTGAGGTACGATGATGGTATTTTTGAAGACGAGGAGATTTCCTGTAACTCAAAATTTTGCATTTACGTTTACAAATGCCTCTTTGAAGCTTGCCTGATCTAGCATAAACAGGTTTTTCCTTCTAATTTCCCCCAATGAGATTCACTAGGAATATTTTGCGTATATATCATAATCACATTTCCGATAATAGTTAAATGTTTGAAAAACACCTGTTGCTATACTCCATCTTTACAGAAATGGTTAATAACTTCTGTTGCACAATTTTTTGATATAGTTGTCCTACTACTCTAAACAACTGTAACCTATTTTGCTTTAATGACTGGTATTATTTACATTTGAATTAGATTTTCAATTTAATGTGGCACATTTCCTTCTCGGTTTTGCATTCAAAAGATGTGTTATGAAGTTGTGAAAACTATTCCATTCCGCCGCATGTTACTTTAGACAGAATTTACACAAAATATTTGTACTGAAATTCCCTTTCTACAGTTGGAAGTAAAAAGAATTGCATTAAGTTTGTCCATTATTTCCTCATAACTCTCCACTAATTAAAAGATTATGAAAAATAAAACTTCGTAAACTTCCACACTATTTGGTTTTATTTTCGACCGGTCAATGGCGCAAAGGCCATCTTCACCTGAAGCTGGCCTTTGCGCCGAAACCGGTCGAAAATAAAACCAAATAGTGTGGAAGTTTACGAAGTTTTATTTTTCATAATCTTTAGAATGTCCTTCCACGAAGTACGGCCTTCCATGATAGAATTTCTCCACTAATTACTTTTGCTGAAAATGACAACTAATTACAGAGTCTTCTAAGTACCAAAACATATTCCATTCTGTGTTGCCTTGGATCATTGATCCTTGGATAAAGAGCACGATGATTTCTCAATATCATATTACATTAATTAATTCATGACGGTGTCTTAATGCAACAATGGATGCCAATGTCACGTTATCTTCCTATATCGACATGCCCAGATATTAGGTCGAAACTGTAAAAAGATCATACTACATATTTTCTATTAAATATATATTTTTTCTTATTCATTATATAGTAGTCGTATCCCGGATAAGACGGAGGGGGCAAGGAGAATGGCCAGTTTTTTTCCAAATTTGCATTTATTTCTAGCTTGAGTTTCTTATTATAAAGAGGTCGCATTTTAGAAATGGTAGTATTACAAAGCAACGATTGTTTCAATATAATTTGGTAGCCAAATCGGGATTTTAAGTTTATGTGTATACGTATAATCCTAAATGACCGAGTTGGAAGGATGGGTTGATACTTCATACTTGAAAAAGATTTGATGGAAAACTAATTTTTTGTTATCTGTGAATTCATTTCGTTGTGGTTATGAGCATAAACTTTTTACTACTAAGTTGTCTCTCCTACTAGCTGATGATACAGAATTTATACTAGAAAATTTGAATCGAAAGGCTATTTTTTCAATTTATTTTTCATACTACCCGAAGGGCATAGTCATATTTCCTTTTTCCGTCACACAAAAGTATGTTGTGTTATTACTCGGGAAGTCGCTTTACTTGAGATTCTATAAATGAAAAAGATTACCTAACACTCACTAAGAAATTTTGAAAAATCGCTTCAAGAAAATTAAGATTGAAGTATTCGGCAATGCTTCTACACTACCGTTGCCTGTTTTAATGACTGAATCAAACTGCGCGTGATTTTATTAAAAGAAACAAATGTCACATTCTATGACTTCATCCCAAAGTGTGCGCGTTTCTTACAATCGGTTCTTTGCGAATTTCTCAGCTAGTAAATTTTATTTAAAGATTCAAACAGGCAATAAGATAGTAGTGCACAATCTCTTCGATATGGCGCCACATGCTAGTTAAACTTTTCATTGCCATAAGGAAATGAGATGCCATATCTTATGAAAGAAAGCATTTCAAAATTGCTTAGTTCGAATTCTAATGAATCATTTTCAATAAATTTAAGTAGAATTAATTTCTTGAACACATTGAATGAGTTTTGCATTTTTGTATTTCACCAGGATGGCGCTAACAGTCTACTGGCAAATCGAGCTTCAATTGCTTGCGTTCTTTGCTGTTGAATGCTGGGAAGGCGAACGGGAGTTGTATTTGTGGTACACCCTTTGTATTCGTGAATATTATGATGTTCTACTTGGAATAAGAATCGGAGAACTCTTTCTGGCCCCTGAAAATGTTCACCAGGTAAGGCTATTTCTTAAATAATTGGATCGCTTATCACCAACACAACGTAAAAACCAAAAGTATCCTTAAAATACTTTGTTTTGGTGCAATAACTTTAACAACTTCTTCATAATTTGAATGCGCGACGGCCGCTATTTTCTCCACCTATAATTCATACTCTTTGAATGTCTGATTGCTTATTTTGTGGATATCGTGAATTTATCGTGGTGTACAGAAACCGAAACTTTGCGATGTTACTTTTGCACGTTTCCCCAACGCAACCTTTATGCGGGTGGCATATTTGAATGGTGATTAACGTCCTGTGAGTTCCATGTAGAAGTAATAATTCTATTGACGGTCAATTGTGATAATTTAAAAAAAAATTCCTCTCGATTGAAACATTATAGGATATTTTAAATGCAATCGTGGAGTTTAAAGCACAGGAACAAAGACTTAGTAATTTCCACGGAATATATATTCTGTGAAAATTAGTCATTTAACTAAGTAACGATATTCTGTGGAAATTAGTGTTTGTTCCAACTTCTTTAACATGGCACCATTCCACAAAGTAGAGCATGAACGTATTAGAGTGAATCGTTGAGTTCACTACAAAATCTCATATCAATTTTTAACAAAGCTCTGGCTCTTCACTTGCAGGTCTTCCCTGCGAACGCCCGATAAGAGTCGTTGGTATCACATCAGCCTGGAGCAGTGGCTACCCTTTTCATGCAGCTCATCCCCGATAAGGTGGAGTGAAAGCTAAGTGTAAATTAAAGTTGCGAGGCATTATTTTGTCCCCTAACATCGTCAATGATTTCAGGCCTAATACTTCTTCCAGTGATTTTTTTTGGATGAGAACTCCATTAATCTCTGTCGTCTTTAATAAATTAAGAATTTTCCAAATATAAATGAGAATGCGGTTGATGATTTCGACCTTAATTTTTTGAAGATCTACAACAAAACGGATCTAAAACTAAATAAACAGTGACGTTAAAAGACTCACATAATATTTAATTAAGAAACACCAAATTCGAAAAAAAAAAACTGGTCATGGCAGGCTCTCTCCCTCCTCCGCCCCGCTCGACCATCACCGATTCCAATGCAAATATGCATTGAATATATGCAAAAATATGCAAAATTGGAGAAAAAACTGGTCATGGCAGGCTCCCTCCCTCCTCCATCTAATCCGGGATACGACTACTATTGTGGTAGAATCTGAACTTCACTGAGCCGGACCATACTCGGTAAGCAATTACCTCCAATAGGTACTGTCGCAGGCGCCCTTCGGAATTCGATCACTAAGGGAAAGGAGCCACCAGACCAGCTGATGGTTGCTTGACGACGCTGAGGTATAAATGCCTTTCTCATTGGAGTCGGACCAGTAGCGTGGAGTAATTGAAACACCGTGTATTAAAAGTAAAAAGATACGAAAATATTTGTTAGGCATTTCTGCAATTTTAACTATACAGTTCATGCTTTCAAACGGATACAATATTACTAATAAAATTTCGAAAGTTCTGATACAATGAGAGGGTATGGAGACTTTCTTCGCCCAAGGATAAGACTCCCTTCAAATGTCAGTCAACTACTACTTTTGGATGTTAATGTATTTTAGGTGAAACTAATTCATTAAATCATTACGTAATATTGAATTATATACGTTTTAATGCCGGTCAGTCAGTCATAATGGAGGCGATAGTAATGGATAGGTGTGTACAATGAATCATTTTCTTATTTAAAATGTGTTATTTTTAAGATGTCCTTTTCATTTCCGCGCTTCTGCTTTGCTCTGGTACGGCAGAGTTTTGTAATGGACTTCTGTTCGTGTTGAATTAGGGAATCTATAATACTCGGGATGTAAACTACCCTTATGGTGATCATTCAAGAAATGTCCGGGATCCCTAGTACTCGACTCATTTACACAGAGGGGTATGTATAACCTCTGCTTCGTCAAGCAGATTCAGAAGCAACTCGTAGAAATTGGAGCCAAATTAAATAAGCGCTNCAGTAGCGGGAAGTAACTAAAACACCGTGTATTAAGAGTCAAAAGATACGAAAGTATGTACAAGAGGATTATGCATTTCCAGTAATACAGTTCAAGCTTTCAAATGGATACAATATTACTTGTAAAATTACGAAAGTTCTGATACTATGAGAGGGAATGGAGATTTTCTTCGCCCAAGGATAAGACTCCCTTCAAATGTCAGTCAACTACTACTTTTGGATGTTAATGTATTTTGGGTGAAACTAATTCATTAAATCATTACATAATATTGAATTATATACGTTTTAATGCCGGTCAGTCAGTCATAATGGAGGCGATAGTAAAGGATAGGTGTGTACAAATAATCATTTTCTTATTTCAAATGGGTTATTTTTAAGATGTCCTTTACGAAGTTTTATTTTTCATAATCTTTAGAATGTCCTTCCACGAAGTACGGCCTTCCATGATAGAATTTCTCCACTAATTACTTTTGCTGAAAATGACAACTAATTACAGAGTCTTCTAAGTACCAAAACATATTCCATTCTGTGTTGCCTTGGATCATTGATCCTTGGATAAAGAGCACGATGATTTCTCAATATCATATTACATTAATTAATTCATGACGGTGTCTTAATGCAACAATGGATGCCAATGTCACGTTATCTTCCTATATCGACATGCCCAGATATTAGGTCGAAACTGTAAAAAGATCATACTACATATTTTCTATTAAATATATATTTTTTCTTATTCATTATATAGTAGTCGTATCCCGGATAAGACGGAGGGGGCAAGGAGAATGGCCAGTTTTTTTCCAAATTTGCATTTATTTCTAGCTTGAGTTTCTTATTATAAAGAGGTCGCATTTTAGAAATGGTAGTATTACAAAGCAACGATTGTTTCAATATAATTTGGTAGCCAAATCGGGATTTTAAGTTTATGTGTATACGTATAATCCTAAAAGACTGAGTTGGAAGGATGGGTTGATACTTCATACTTGAAAAAGATTTGATGGCAAACTAAATTTTTGTTATCTGTGAATTCATTTCGTTGTGGTTATGAGCATAAACTTTTTACTACTAAATTGTCTCTCCTACTAGCTGATGATACAGAATTTATACTAGAAAATTTGAATCGAAAGGCTATTTTTTCAATTTATTTTTCATACTACCCGAAGGGCATAGTCATATTTCCTTTTTCCGTCACACAAAAGTATGTTGTGTTATTACTCGGGAAGTCGCTTTACTTGAGATGATTCTATAAATGAAAAAGATTACCTAACACTCACCAAGAAATTTTGAAAAATCGCTTCAAGAAAATTAAGATTGAAGTATTCGGCAATGCTTCTACACTACCGTTGCCTGTTTTAATGACTGAATCAAACTGCGCGTGATTTTATTAAAAGAAACAAATGTCACATTCTATGACTTCATCCCAAAGTGTGCGCGTTTCTTACAATCGGTTCTTTGCGAATTTCTCAGCTAGTAAATTTTATTTAAAGATTCAAACAGGCGATAAGATAGTAGTGCACAATCTCTTCGATATGGCGCCACATGCTAGTTAAACTTTTCATTGCCATAAGGAAATGAGATGCCATATCTTATGAAAGAAAGCATTTCAAAATTGCTTAGTTCGAATTCTAATGAATCATTTTCAATAAATTTAAGTAGAATTAATTTCTTGAACACATTGAATGAGTTTTGCATTTTTGTATTTCACCAGGATGGCGCTAACAGTCTACTGGCAAATCGAGCTTCAATTGCTTGCGTTCTTTGCTGTTGAATGCTGGGAAGGCGAACGGGAGTTGTATTTGTGGTACACCCTTTGTATTCGTGAATATTATGATGTTCTACTTGGAATAAGAATCGGAGAACTCTTTCTGGCCCCTGAAAATGTTCACCAGGTAAGGCTATTTCTTAAATAATTGGATCGCTTATCACCAACACAACGTAAAAACCAAAAGTATCCTTAAAATACTTTGTTTTGGTGCAATAACTTTAACAACTTCTTCATAATTTGAATGCGCGACGGCCGCTATTTTCTCCACCTATAATTCATACTCTTTGAATGTCTGATTGCTTATTTTGTGGATATCGTGAATTTATCGTGGTGTACAGAAACCGAAACTTTGCGATGTTACTTTTGCACGTTTCCCCAACGCAACCTTTATGCGGGTGGCATATTTGAATGGTGATTAACGTCCTGTGAGTTCCATGTAGAAGTAATAATTCTATTGACGGTCAATTGTGATAATTTAAAAAAATATTCCTCTCGATTGAAACATTATAGGATATTTTAAATGCAATCGTGGAGTTTAAAGCACAGGAACAAAGACTTAGTAATTTCCACGGAATATATATTCTGTGAAAATTAGTCATTTAACTAAGTAACGATATTCTGTGGAAATTAGTGTTTGTTCCAACTTCTTTAACATGGCACCATTCCACAAAGTAGAGCATGAACGTATTAGAGTGAATCGTTGAGTTCACTAGAAAATCTCATATCAATTTTTAACAAAGTTCTGGCTCTTCACTTGCAGGTCTTCCCTGCGAACGCCCGATAAGAGTCGTTGGTATCACATCAGCCTGGAGCAGTGGCTACCCTTTTCATGCAGCTCATCCCCGATAAGGTGGAGTGAAAGCTAAGTGTAAATTAAAGTTGCGAGGCATTATTTTGTCCCCTAACATCGTCAATGATTTCAGGCCTAATACTTCTTCCAGTGATTTTTTTTGGATGAGAACTCCATTAATCTCTGTCGTCTTTAATAAATTAAGAATTTTCCAAATATAAATGAGAATGCGGTTGATGATTTCGACCTTAATTTTTTGAAGATCTACAACAAAACGGATCTAAAACTAACTAAACAGGGACGTTAAAAGACTCACATAATATTTAATTAAGAAACACCAAATTCGAAAAAAAAAACTGGTCATGGCAGGCTCTCTCCCTCCTCCGCCCCGCTCGACCATCACCGATTCCAATGCAAATATGCATTGAATATATGCAAAAATATGCAAAATTGGAGAAAAAACTGGTCATGGCAGGCTCCCTCCCTCCTCC
>KZ309522.1:56269-70995 GCA_000376725.2 Ladona fulva
GAAATGTTCTGGCGGGATAGCTCAATGGATAGAGCAACCGACCGGCAATTGGGAGACCCGGGTTCGAGTCCCGGTTCCGTCAGACTTTTTTCATGTCCGTTTCTCCCTGGGAATTTTCCGAGATGCACGACTTATCGTGCCAAGTCATCTAACCCATTTCCTTCTAAAAATATATTGAATCAAATAGAGACCACTAACGAAGAAAGAAACCGAGATAACAAATCAAACCCTTACGCACCAAACACGACCAGCCAGACTCAAACCATCAGTTTCATAAATGACAACTCAGAAAATGGAACAAAGTAAAGACTATGAAAGATAAATATGAAGCGAAGAAAACAAACGATTATTATGAAAAATAGAATTAAGGAAAAGTCAAAGTATGAGTGCACCATGAATTAATGTGAGAGTGAATGTTTGTGTGAATCACTTCTGAACAAACGATAAAATCAAACGGAGACCACAAACAAAAAATAAAATAGAACAAAAATAAATCCTGCCTGTCCGTCCCCCTATTTATCTCAGAAACCGCCTGCCTTAGAGATCTGAAACAAACTGCAATGTGTTTCTACCATGCTGAAACCCTTAGGAAAACTATTGTCATTTCGATAAAGGCCCGGGTTCGAACCCAGGAGCACATAATACATTTCCATAAGAGAAGAACGTAAATTACGTTTTCATGACTTGCAGAGTTTGTTTCATTTACAAAATTAAATTAGAAACAAGGTCCTACGAAATTTTAACATGTTTCTAATGAAAGGAAAATAATCATAAGTGAGTGAGTGTCGAATACATGTTTCTTCCTTTCCGCTGATCCTCTACTTTCTCACACCTTCCTCACTGCAAGCACGACACGAGCACTCAGTGCAAGTGTCTGATCGTGCTTCATACGTATCCCGTGGCATGCATCGCTACCGGGGACTCTCCTCCTTTCCGCTGACCATTTACTTTCACACACTTGCCTGTTGTTCTAAAACATTCCTCCCCATCCAAGCGTCACAAGAAAGGAAAATAATCATAGAACTTTATTTTAGTCGTGAAATATTCATAGAATTTCGAAAATGGGAGAACCATGACAAAATACATGCGCATGCGGAGGAAAATACAGGATGTTATAAATTTTTGAAAGAGCAAAAACTAAATAAACAGCGACGTTAAAAAAACTCAAATTAGAAAAATACGGAATACCGTTAGTAGACAATCTAAGCATACCTCCATTTTACAATTAAAAGGGACATTATTCGTCAAGTTTCGCTATTGCAGCAACAAAGTTTATTTCCCTCGGACTTTACCTTAATTATAAATGAAATAGTAAGGCCCATTAGACAAATTTCGAAAAACGTTACCGTGTACAACTGTCAAAAACGACCCTAAAATGTAATATTAAGAAAAGAATAGAATAAAATGAAAAGTTTAAATTGTCGAGGGAAGCAAATGCAAAGAAAACTAGAAAAATATGGAACCCCTAATTCGGAAAAAAACTGGTCAAGTTAGGCTACCTCCCTCCTCCGTCTTATCCGGGATACGACTACTATTGTGGTAGAATCTGAACTTCCCTGAGCACCTCCCAAACTCGGTAAGCAAATTACCTCCAATAGGTACTGTCGCAGGCGCCGTTCGGAGTTCAACCTCAGAGTGAAAGCAGCCACCAGACCAGCTGATGGTTGCTTGACGAAGCTGAGGTATAAATGCCTCTCTCAGTGGAGTCGGATCAGTAGCGGGAAGTAAGTAAAACACCGTGTATTAAATGTCAAAAGATACGAAAATATTTACAAGCGGATTCTGCATTTCCAGTAAAACAGTTCAAGCTTTCAAATGGATACAATATTCCTTGTAAACTTTCGAAAGTGCACCTCCTAGAATCATGAGAGGGAATCGAGAATTTCTTTACGTAAGACTCCCTACAATAATCCATCAACTACCACTTTCGAGTATTATCGTATTTTGAGGCAATACATGTTTGTTGAACTCTAGCGTTAAATCTAAACACAAATTATACGTAGAAGTTTTAGTTTTGAGCCTAGTATTATAATGCATATCTAAAATAACCATAAATTTTGATTCAGGGCCCGGTAACGTAACGTTTTGTTAGATTTAACTGATGTTTAGTATCTATGTTAAACCAACTCATGCAGGGTATTAATCAGAACCTCCCCTTAAAATCTAACAAAACATTTTAATACCTGGTTTCCAAATGAAATTTAGTACAAGTGAATTTCTCGTTTATAGTCGTTTTTGGTCGGTTGTCCTTTTCATTCTCTCACTGCTCTCACTCTGATGTGGCAGAGATGTGTAATCGACCGCTGTTCGAATTGAATTAAGGAATCGAAAATACGCGGGATTTGAACGACCTGGATTGCGATCAATTAAGGATATCCATGGTACCGTGCACTCGACTATTGCCAGAAATACCTTTTTAAATTTAACTTTCTCTTGAAAAATCTTCGTTACGTAGATTTCAATTTAAAAGAAATTTAAGACACTCTTTTGCTAGCAGTCAAAGGCGATCTATTGGTAAACAAAGCCTTAGATCAAATTATCTTCCTATCGTAAGTCTCACGATTTCATAAACATTGCACAGAATCAAGGCTCTCCGCTGATTTAAACAGGCCAAATACAGATTAAACTTCATATACAAATTGAATATGGACATGTTTTCTGGTAGAAGAAAGTCATTCTTACGATTGCATCAAGATTTCCCGCACAACGACCTCACATCTGATTCTGAAATACCCTAATCTTAAATTGATATTATCGACACATTTATTTCAGTTTTTTGTCTGTCATACGCTCTTCTCCTTTATTAAAAATTTACCTTTAAACAGAGTGGTCCCTCGGCTATTATTAACCCCCGCAAATGGGCGTCTTGCTTAGCAACGTTGCTACGTGTCACGGCTCATTTCTAAAGAAAGCATGAAAAACCTTTATTTTCATCGTAGAGCGTCGATCAAAGGACGCTTATAGATTTTTGATAAGAAGAAAGACCGTTATACATGGAAGGTGGACCCAAATACTTCAGTTCAAAGANTAGTGGGATGTGGATGAAATGGAAAAGATTTTGATAAGAAGATAGACCGTTTTACATGGAAGGTGGACCCAAATACTTCAGTTCAAAGACAACCGGAACTAATTCTCGATTTTCTTCAAATTATCACTTTTTTGATTTTCCTGCGATTATTATAGCATTTGACCTGGATTAATCTGCGAAATGCTGTTCTAAATTAGTTTTACAGTTTGATGAACATATATCAAATCCGTTTTAGCAAACTTTCTTTTACTGTGTAAAAATTGCAACAACCCGCGCTGTCTCTCCGTAGAAATGTACGGGGTTGTGATATTTACTATGTCTTCATAATGTTGAACGGAGAATATGTACGTATATTTTTATGCTATTTAGTATTTGTGAATAGACCAAGCCATAAACTGATCATATTTCCTTCTTTTTGAATTTCTTTTTCTTGAAGAAATAATGATACGAAGGATAGTTATTAACGATATGTAATATTACAAAGCTGAATATCTCATGCCATAATTTTGGAACATNAGCAACGTTGCTACGTGTCACGGCTCATTTCTAAAGAAAGCATGAAAAACCTTTATTTTCATCGTAGAGCGTCGATCAAAGGACGCTTATAGATTTTTGATAAGAAGAAAGACCGTTATACATGGAAGGTGGACCCAAATACTTCAGTTCAAAGACAACCGGAACTAATTCTCGATTTTCTTCAAATTATCACTCTTTTGATTTTCCTGCAATTATTATAGCATTTGACCTGGATTAATCCGCGAAATGCTGTTCTAAATTAGTTTTACAGTTTGATGAAAATTTATCAAATCAATTTTAGCCAACTTTCTTTTACCGTGTAAAAGTTGCAACAAGTCGCGCTGTCTCTCCGTAGAAATGCACGGGGTTGTGAAATTTACAATGTCTTCATAACGTTGAACGGAGAATATGTACGTATATTTTTTTGCTATTTAGTATTTGTGAATAGACCAAGCCATAAACTGATCATATTTCCTTCTTTTTGAATTTCTTTTTCTTGAAGAAATAATGATACGAAGGATAGTTATTAACAATATGTAATATTACAAAGCTGAATATCTGTTGCTAGNTTGTGAATAGACCAAGCCATAAACTGATCATATTTCCTTCTTTTTGAATTTCTTTTTCTTGAAGAAATAATGATACGAAGGATAGTTATTAACGATATGTAATATTACAAAGCTGAATATCTCATGCCATAATTTTGGAACATTTTTATTTGAACGTACTTCTAACAGTATTTTTAATTGTAGAAAGATTATCCGTACTATTCAAAGTAACGACAACATTTTCTGAGGTAATTCATATTTCTTATGCCATCTTCAACATTAGCTTTGCTCATCACGGTAACTGCAGAATTGAAGAAAGAAAAAGAAGCATGGCTGTATATAAAAGTCTCTCGTTGAAATGCTCCTAAACCTGTGCCTCTGGCTACTGCAAGAGCATACCAAACGACTTCTAATTCCGCGAAATTAGTTGGACGCTAAGAATGCTACCTGAATATTCTGGTGTATGCGGGAGATCCTGTGTTTTACCCGGAGCCCTACTGATTTCGCCCAATTGGATACCCTTCAGTACATCTTTTCAGTGACAGCTACAGAAATAACTCAAAACTAAGTTGCCATCTTTATTATTCGAAGGAAAGTCTTCAGTTCTTTTATACTCTCTGGTAAAATCTGCGTCTTTTCGAGAAGTAAATGTGTAAGACTCCACCTGTGTGAAGTGCGATAGGATATTCCCCCAGTAAAAAAGCAACGTTTAAGGTAGAAGTCGCTCAATTCCTCTGAGTGCGAGAAAGAAATAATTCTCAACATTAGAAACTTCTTTCCAGCAATTAAGTCAGGAGAGGAAGATGTAGATTTAAATTTGGTAACAATCAACACTGCATTGTGTGACGGAATGAGCGAAAGAACGGTGAAGAATATCTGAAAGAAGATTTGAAAGAAAATTAGAAAAAGCTGAAATTGCACTCATGCATCTCTTGGTGAAATTGTGATGCCGTAAATTGCACAGTTCCCTTTTTATTCATTTTTATACAGCATGAAAAAGCCGAGATTCGCAAAAAGAGCCGTTTTTTGGGTACCTTGGATTAAATATTTCTTCACGATAAAGATAGTCCTTCGTTGCCATCAACAAAAAAATCCAGTAATAAAATATAAAATAACCTATATTTTGGTGTAAATATTGTTCATATAAGTTGAGCATTAAGTTCGCAATGAATTAACAAAGTCCAGGGGCACATATTTAAAATTCGGTAGTAGATGTTTCCATCCAAGCAATTGCTCTTAGTCATATCTAGACAGAATAAATATATTAAAATCTGTTTCCCCTTTTCATTAAAAAACTGAGAATGTCCCAAATTTTCCCTTTTACTCATTTCGTTATTCGGACAAATTTGCACTGGAAAGTTGCGTGCAAATCGAAAAAAGAAAGCCTTTTCGACTCTCGTAGTAGAATTACTATTATTGATGCATTGACAGATAGGGTCATTTGCAACAGTTTCAGATTTCAGATAATTACATCACATCTAAATGAATATGTTTTCCCATCAGAGCCGCGCCGTCCTATGGGTGCAAAGTGTGTATCGCACCCGGGCGGCGACAGAAGCGTAGCCAATCATCACAATTATAACAAAAACGTTATTTGTTGATTCCTGTGTCACACACGACTCTTTATTATTAGGGGGTTCTTCAGGTCATGTTCTTCCGTTGTGTGTCCCACCTTATTAAATCCTCCTTAGCTGCCATATCCGCTGTCTCGTTCCTCTGAATACCCAGAAACCCACAGGAAGACAGCCTTAATCTTCGCCTCCATAAGCACGAAGAGTTTAGCCTGTATTTCCTGTATTATGGGGTGGATAGGGAAGTAGCTAGAGAGAGATTGTAGCGCACTGATTGAATCTGAACAAACCATGTATCCCCCACTCCTGCCTTTCATCTTAGATAATGCCATCCATATGACTAAAAATTCACGGTGAATACGGTGCATTCAGGGTGAATGCCTTATTTTGAGGGTGCCAAAGTGATCATATGTAAATGCGGTACCTAAATTTACTTTGAGCCATCTGTGAAAACAGGGACATGAGAGTTACGTACGCAGAGATTTTCTAAAGAACTCTTATAAAAAAAGACATTTGGGATGACTTAGGATGAAGCATCAACCAGGTATCACATTTTTGTGCTGGTACCTTCGATGGTAAAATTTGGGGTTCCAAGGGTTTTGGTGGCTCCTGTTCCTCGCGAAAAATATCTAAAAACTTTGATTTAGAAAGGTTAAACAAACGGAAGTGAAAAGTCAAGTATAAAATCTTTGCCGTACAACTGCAGATCAAAATATTCCTACAAACCCAGAGAGGAGTTCTGAGCAAGTAATGTTTGGAACCTAATGGGTGAAATCTCTTGTCAATTTTTAGAGTGATTCTCAATTTACTCATAAAAAGTTATTCGGCTGATAATGACAAATACTCTAGCAGAGATGAGCTAATATGATGAATCAGTTTACTAAATATAATAATTACTTGGTAGTGCTATCTAGGAATACTTGAGAATGCTAGGAAAAGTCATTGGAACTTGTATAACCAGCTGCAATAATATGTTTGGATATTAAAAAGAAAGGAAAAACAAAATATAAAGAGTTTTCCAAGAGGCAATNGATACGAAGGATAGTTATTAACGATATGTAATATTACAAAGCTGAATATCTCATGCCATAATTTTGGAACATTTTTATTTGAACGTACTTTAACAGTATTTTTCTGGTTAATCGTACTATTCAAAATAACGACAACATTTACTGAGGTAATTCATATTTCTTATGCCTGCTTCAACATTAGCTATGCTCATCATGGAAACTGCAGAATTGAAGAAGGAAAAAGAGGCATGGCTGTATATAAAAGTCTCTCGTTGAAATGCTCCTAAACCTGTGCCTCTGGCTACTGCAAGAGCATACCAAAGGGTAACGACTTCTAATTCTGCGAAATCAGTTGGACGCTAAGAATAGTACCTGAATATTCTGGTGTATGCGGGAGATCCTGGGTTTTACCCTTAGCCCTACTGATTTCGCGGAATTGGATACCCTTCAGTACATATTTTCAGTGGCAGCTACAGAAATAACTCAAAACTAAGTTGCCATCTTTATTATTCGAAGGAAAGTCTTCAGTTCTTTTATACTCTCTGGTAAAATCTGCGTCTTTTCGAGAAGTAAATGTGTAAGACTCCACCTGTGTGAAGTGCGATAGAATATCCCCCCAGTAAAAAGCAACGTTTTAAGGTAGAAGTCGCTCAATTCCTCTCCATCGGCACCCAATGAAAACTCGGGTGTTAGGAAAGACGAAGTGAAACTGCGTAATCTAAGGAAGCGCGAGAAAGAAATAATTCTCAACATTAGAAACTACTTCCCAGCAATGAAGTCAGGAGAGGAAGATGTAGATTTAAATTTGGTAACAAGCAACACTGCATTGTGTGACGGAATGAGCGAAAGAACGGTGAAGAACATCTGAAAGAAGATTTGAAAGAAAATTAGAAAAAGCTGAAATGGCACTCATGCATCTCTTGATGAAATTGTGATGCCGTAAATTGTACAGTTCCCTTTTTATTCATTTTTAAACAGCATGAAAAAGCCGAGATTCGCAAAAAGTGCCGTTTTTTGGGTACCTTGGATTAAATATTTTTTCACGATAAAGATAGTCCTTCGTTGCGATCAACAAAAAAATCCAGTAATCAAATATAAAATAACCTATATTTTGGTATAAATATTGTTCATATAAGTTGAGCATTAAGTTCGCAATAAATTAACCAAGTCCTGGGGCACATATTTAAAATTCGGCAGTAGATGTTTCCATCTAAGCAATTGCTCTTATTCATATCTAGAAAGAATAAATATATTAAAATCTGTTTCCCCTTTTCATTAAAAAATTGAGAATGTCCCAAATTTCCCCTTTTACTCATTTCGTTATTCGGACAAATTTGCACTTGAAATTTGCCTGAAAATCGAAAAAAGAAAGCCTTTTCGACTACGACGAAAATCTTTGCCGTACAACTGCAGATCAAAATATTCCTACAAACCCAGAGAGGAGGTTCTGAGTCGCAGGTAATTCTTGGAACCTAATGGGTCAAATCTCTTGTCAATGTTTAGAGCGATTCTCAATTTACTCATAAAAAATTATTCGGCTGATAATGACAAATACTCTAGCAGAGATGAGCTAATATGATGAATCAGTTTACTAAATATAATAAAATCTTTGCCGTACAACTGCAGATCAAAATATTCCTACAAACCCAGAGAGGAGTTCTGAGCAAGTAATGTTTGGAACCTAATGGGTGAAATCTCTTGTCAATTTTTAGAGCGATTCTCAATTTACTCATAAAAAGTTATTCGGCTGATAATGACAAATACTCTAGCAGAGATGAGCTAATATGATGAATCAGATTACTAAATATAATAATTACTTGGTAGTGCTATCTAGGAATACTTGAGAATGCTAGGAAAAGTCATTGGAACTTGTATAACCAGCTGCAATAATNTTAAAAAACTGAGAATGTCCCAAATTTTCCCTTTTACTCATTTCGTTATTCGGACAAATTTGCACTGGAAAGTTGCGTGCAAATCGAAAAAAGAAAGCCTTTTCGACTCTCGTAGTAGAATTACTATTATTGATGCATTGACAGATAGGGTCATTTGCAACAGTTTCAGATTTCAGATAATTACATCACATCTAAATGAATATGTTTTCCCATCAGAGCCGCGCCGTCCTATGGGTGCAAAGTGTGTATCGCACCCGGGCGGCGACAGAAGCGTAGCCAATCATCACAATTATAACAAAAACGTTATTTGTTGATTCCTGTGTCACACACGACTCTTTATTATTAGGGGGTTCTTCAGGTCATGTTCTTCCGTTGTGTGTCCCACCTTATTAAATCCTCCTTAGCTGCCATATCCGCTGTCTCGTTCCTCTGAATACCCAGAAACCCACAGGAAGACAGCCTTAATCTTCGCCTCCATAAGCACGAAGAGTTTAGCCTGTATTTCCTGTATTATGGGGTGGATAGGGAAGTAGCTAGAGAGAGATTGTAGCGCACTGATTGAATCTGAACAAACCATGTATCCCCCACTCCTGCCTTTCATCTTAGATAATGCCATCCATATGACTAAAAATTCACGGTGAATACGGTGCATTCAGGGTGAATGCCTTATTTTGAGGGTGCCAAAGTGATCATATGTAAATGCGGTACCTAAATTTACTTTGAGCCATCTGTGAAAACAGGGACATGAGAGTTACGTACGCAGAGATTTTCTAAAGAACTCTTATAAAAAAAGACATTTGGGATGACTTAGGATGAAGCATCAACCAGGTATCACATTTTTGTGCTGGTACCTTCGATGGTAAAATTTGGGGTTCCAAGGGTTTTGGTGGCTCCTGTTCCTCGCGAAAAATATCTAAAAACTTTGATTTAGAAAGGTTAAACAAACGGAAGTGAAAAGTCAAGTATAAAATCTTTGCCGTACAACTGCAGATCAAAATATTCCTACAAACCCAGAGAGGAGTTCTGAGCAAGTAATGTTTGGAACCTAATGGGTGAAATCTCTTGTCAATTTTTAGAGCGATTCTCAATTTACTCATAAAAAGTTATTCGGCTGATAATGACAAATACTCTAGCAGAGATGAGCTAATATGATGAATCAGTTTACTAAATATAATAATTACTTGGTAGTGCTATCTAGGAATACTTGAGAATGCTAGGAAACGTAATTGGAACTTGTATAACCAGCTGCAATAATATGTTTGGATATTAAAAAGAAAGGAAAAACAAAACATAAAGTGTTTGCCAAGATGCAATCCAAAAGTGAAAATATGAACCCTAATCTCTAACGGATACTAGAGTGCTTAAAAAATGTGGGTACTTATGTAATAAATAATAACCCCTTGCAAAAGATATCGATGAGAGAGGAAGATAATTTAGTAGCAAAACTACTCGAAATACATACTGATTACAACAACGAAATGAATACACTGCAAACACAGGATTACATTGCAATCAAAGATCCTTAGGTATGAGGTATCAGCACATCCACCTTCCTACTCAGCCACTGAGATACACTAACACGTAAAATATACATTTAATAGCCAGAACAAATATAAATAACGTTATTAAATAATACACGCCTTTCCTTTAATGCGCTTTTTTCATAATTCGCACATCCTCCAACTCGCATTTGAATCGCTCCATTGTTCAATCTCTTGAATTATCATCACCTAAAACTCAAGTTATTCATTTCGGAGTCGTTAATTTAAACAAAGAAAAGGTCAAAATCTAACAAGTAGTATGAACCTCACATAGGATCTTTTCTTCAGTCTCACCAAAATTAAATCCTATGATTACAATCTATCTTATTGAAGGACTGTATGTATTATGACAATGGTTTGTTGGAGAAAGAGACTTTTAGTCTCAATATCGCCGAAAGAAAGTTGTTTTATCATTACCTCTTGATTTGCTCTTTAGTTCGTTCTCTGCGTTGAAATCTCAAGGGCAGTCAACTTTGAATCGCCACGCTTAACGAACAACTGGTTTTTCGGCGTTGGGAAGAGAATGTGCGTATAAGTGCTAATAGAGAATTCAGAAATTAATGGAGTAGTATTTAGGTGCACTAACTTTCAAAAAAAGCATCCTTAGCGCTCAGCCGGGCCATGCCGCGGGATAGAAAAAGCCATCGCAATCCCAGAGTAGCAGGTGAATCGAAACAGTTTCTTCACATTATATGTTTAGAAACCTTGGATATTGACGTGGTATAAGAGACTCGATAGTTTAGCGCCGTTTTCCTAGTTGCTTTCATCACTTAATCTCAAAAATTAGCCGAAAAAGGTGTCGGCCATTTTGTTGCGTTAAATGAGCAGAGGTCCAATTTTGAGCACAACACTATAACGAATCAAAATATCAGAAATCATACTAAAATATAGCATAATCAGTTTTTCCATCAGTTTCCTTTAATTACGTCTGCATCGCAGCAAACTTGAAAGTTTTTCAGTAAAATCCGAGAACATTAATTTCCTTGAAATTTGCTCAGGTTTGAAACCCTGTAACTTTTTGAAGCGCACAAATAACGAAAAAATAAAAGACAGAGCAACAAAATTCAATCCTTTCTGAATACTTATGCGAAGGTTCACGTTCCTCACTCTAAAAAACAATTTTTGGACTCTTGGCCAGCTTTTTTCGATTCTAGCCCACTGTGCGCTGGAAAGAAGGTGTTCGTATATGCGCTAATAGAGTAAAACGATATTCAGAAAATAATGTAGAAGTATTTTAGTGCACTAACTTTCAAAAAAGGTATCCTTAGCTTCAGTTGCGCCTCCAGGTTGGATATGAATTTTCACTCCCTGCCGTAAGCCTAATGGCGGATCGCGGGGTGTTAACACGTGGCATAAATAATTTTGGTGACAGTATAAAGGAAAATAGGACGTACTATGGAAATGTTTGAAATAGCAAAGTGTAAAAGTGTGCAACAGTGACGTTAAAGAACAAAAAAATAAGAAAAGCTGAAGCTAGAAAAATATGCAAAATTGGAGAAAAAACTGGTCATGGTAGGCTACCACCCTCCTCCGTCTTATCCGGGATACGACTACTATTGTGGTAGAATCTGAACTTCCCTNTTTCGGAGTCGTTAATTTAAACAAAGAAAAGGTCAAAATCTAACAAGTAGTATGAACCTCACATAGGATCTTTTCTTCAGTCTCACCAAAATTAAATCCTATGATTACAATCTATCTTATTGAAGGACTGTATGTATTATGACAATGGTTTGTTGGAGAAAGAGACTTTTAGTCTCAATATCGCCGAAAGAAAGTTGTTTTATCATTACCTCTTGATTTGCTCTTTAGTTCGTTCTCTGCGTTGAAATCTCAAGGGCAGTCAACTTTGAATCGCCACGCTTAACGAACAACTGGTTTTTCGGCGTTGGGAAGAGAATGTGCGTATAAGTGCTAATAGAGAATTCAGAAATTAATGCAGTAGTATTTTAGTGCACTAACTTTCAAAAAAAGCATTCTTAGGGGCGCTCAGTCGGGCCATGCCGCGGGATCGAAAAAGCCATCGCAATCCCGGGGTAGCAGGTGAATCGAAACAGTTTCTTCACATTATATGTTTAGAAATCTTGGAGATTGACGTAGTATAAGAGACTCGATAAGTTAGCGCCGTTTTCCTAGTTGCTTTCCTCACTTAATCTCAAAAATTAGCCGAGAAAGGTGTCGGGCATTTTGTTGCGTAAAATGAGCAGAGGTCCAATTTTGAGCACAACACTATAACGAATCAAAATATCAGAAATCATACTAAAATATGGCATAATCAGTTTTTCCATCAGTTTCCTTTAATTACGTCTGCATCGCAGCAAACTTGAAAGTTTTTCAGTAAAATCCGAGAACATTCATTTCTGTGAAAATTGCTCAAGTTTGACACCCTGTATCTTTTTGAAGCGCACAAATAACGAAAAATTAAAAGACAGAGCAACAAAATTCAATCCTTTCTGAATACCTATGCGAAGGTTCACGTTCCTCACTCTAAAAAACCATTTTTGGCCTCTTGGCCAGCTTTTTTCGATTCTAGCCCACTGTGCGCTGGGAAGAAAGTGTTCGTATATGCGCTAATAGAGTAAAACGATATTCAGAAAATAATGGAGAAGTATTTTAGTGCACTAACTTTCAAAAAAGGTATCCTTAGCTTCAGTTGCGCCTCCATGTTGGATATGAATTTTCACTCCCTGCCGTAAGCCTAATGGCGGATCGCGGGGTGTTAACACATGGCATAAATAATTTTGGTGACAGAATAAAAGAAAATAGGACATACTCTATAGCCTGCGGAGGAAAAAATAGGAAATTTCTATATCAATTCAAATTTTTAAAATAGCAAAAGTGTTCAACAGTGACGTTAAAGAACAAAAAATAAGAAAAGCTGAAGCTAGAAAAATATCCAAAATTGGAGAAAAAACTGGTCATGGTAGGCTCCCCCCTCCTACGTCTTATCCGGGATACGACTACTATTGTAGTAGTATCTGAACTTCCCTGAGCGACCCCAAACTCAGTAAGCAAATTACCTCCAATAGATACTGTCGCAGGCGCCGTTCGGAGTTCAACCTCAGAGTGAAAGCAGCCACCAGACCAGCTGATGGTTGCTTGACGAAGCTGAGGTATAAATGCCTCTCTCAGTGGAGTCGGACCAGTAGCGGGAAGTAAGTAAAACACCGTGTATTAAGTGTCAAAAGATACGAAAATATTTACAAGCGGATTCTGCACTTCCAATAAAACATATCAAGCTTTCAAATAGATACAACATTTCTCGTAATATACCGAAAGATACCAAGGAATAGACTTCCTTCTAAAATCCGTCAACTTCTAATTTTGCATAATACTGTAAAACTGCATCGTTAAATCTTATGTTGTCTCTAATTATACACGTTTTGATACCTGGCCTGAGTCAATCATAACGGAAGAGATATTAATGGAAAGGTGCACAAACTGAATCATTTTCTCATTTACAGTTTCATTCATACCCCGCAAGCAGCCATTGGTGTATAGCAGGGGAAATTTAAGGTCGTTCTTTTGAAAATGTCCATTTCATTCTTGTGCTTCTCCTTGGTTCTGGCACGGTATAGTTTTGTTATGGACCGCTCTTTGAACTACCCTAAGGCTGATTATTCAAGAAACATCCGGGATTCCCAGTACTGTACTTCTACAAGAAATACCTTATCGGGAAGAAAATTATTTAATTACAACAATCATTGATTTCACTAAGGAGATTTTTCTAACTTGAATTATAAAAGTAGAACTTTTCTATGCATTTGAGGCATTTCCTATTCGATTTCGAATAACGACAGTTTCGAAAAATTTGGAGTTTTAAACACACAGTCCTCTTGACGAACATTTCGAATCTATGCTCGAGGATATTTGCATGTGAATTCCGCCTCGTATGAAAATAAGTGATAAGCGTGATAAGAATCGATGGTTGACAGCATACACTGTGTTAATTTCGGCAATCCTGGTACTTGCATTTACGATTAAAATCTATTGGTCAATCGTTCGACCACTAAGGAATGTTTCTTAATCAGTGGGACAATTTTATGATGCTTTGTCACGAGTGAAGAGGCGAAAAAATGAGTTCTTTACAAACATGAAATGGGAGGATATCGAAGTGACTAGTAGATTAGAAGCGTTTGAGTGACTAAATGAAGATAACGCTTGAAGTTCAGATATTCTCGCCTTTCGTTTTCAATTTCCTCCTCAGGGACAGACTTGGACCCTAGGTGCGACGTTACTGTCTCGGGTTCGAATCCGGTCGCGGGCGCTTCCGGGATTAGAAGGCCGCCAACCCCACCGGAAGCTTTTTCTTCGTCCTAACTTCGGAATAAACGGATTCGAGCCCTTGCTTTAGTGTTGCGGGCGCCTCAAACCCGCACCCAGCCCTCGAACCCGCTTGGCGGGTGGCCCAACATTTATTTGCCGTATTTTTCTCAGATTACTTTTTCGGCTGCAAAAAAATTCGAGTTCAAGTTATTATTATTTACCACTTTCAAAAAATTGCACTGCTGAGCTCAAAGTTGATGAAAACAATTTTATAATCCAGACAACCCAAGTACAATTGTAAGAGGGTTGTCTGTATTTTAAAATCATTTTCTCAGCTTAGGCTCAGCAGTGCAACGT